>JAPYYM010003796.1:0-10767 GCA_028534135.1 Potos flavus
GTGCAAAGTCTATGAGGCATTTTACAGCTATGACAGGAAATAGCAATGTCAGCAACGGTGTCATCTATGGACACTAAGGACAGGGATTCAGTGCCATGAACGGTCAGTTAAATTGTAATTGGAGTGAACAGTTCCTCTGCTAACCATAATGTTCTTTAGCTGCAGCCAAATGGCATTCAAGAAGGGGAGAAATTTTTTTGAAATGTCAAGGAAATTATTTCCAATTTGGTGCTCACAACCAGAGATTCTAATGATCAGTGGAAATGAGAAGCAAACAAATTAGCACTAATGGAAAATGGCTTTTGGAAAAGAGGATTTAATTTATAGTCAACTGATCATGGCTGCAGCATGCAGTAAAAGTCAGCCTCACCAGCTTGATCATAAGAACTGGAGCACACACGGAATGCCAGAGAAAAATATACGTATGCCATCATGCTTATTGGAATCTCTCTGTAAGTGGCAGCCAATTAAAATAGTCATTATTTTACCTTGGAGAGAAAATGGTCTGAAAAATCAAAGCACATGAAATTAAAATCCAGATTAGGAAGTGTGGTCCAAATTGGTTTGTTTGTGGCCTTTTAACCTTGGCCAAGTCTTCTGCAAGGACCCAAACCTACTTTGTCTTCAGCCCAGAGTGGACTCTTTGTTTTGAATTTCCTCTCCATTTTCAGAGGTGATGAATAAATCTGGATTCATCCATAAATCACTTCTATAGCAGACAAATGGCTCTTCCTCATGCAGGGAAACTAAAATCACAAAATCTCAAAAACCCCGGCTATTGTACTGAAGTCAAAAGTCTTTAGTGACAAGTGAGAAGAGGTATTAAAACCCAAAAGGTCACTTGGTCTCGCTTCTAAATAAAATTTCTCAGAGGGCTTTTTCCCCCCTAAATCAGAGACACATTTCTAAAAGCAAGAAGCCTCCAGGGCACGGGCTGCCAGCCTGGCTCCTTGTCCCCGGATGGCCTCGGACCGGATGGCCTCGGAGACAAGGCCGTCCCTGTCCCCTGTTCCCGCAGGCTCCACCTGCAGAATGGGACAGAGGCCTTTTCTTTGGGCTCCCATCCCATCTCCTCACTCTCAGCTCCCCATTTGGAAAGAGAAACAGAGAACAAAACATTCTCCTTCTGACCTCAAGCCCAGCGAGGTCCTGGCCTTTACTTCTGCCCTCAGGGCATATGCACTACAATTGGTCACTTCCTTCTCATAGATTCCATTCCTTCTGCTTCCCCCCTTGTACCTTCTTCGGAGATCCTTCCGGCCACCCGTCACTTCCCTACAGACTCCAGGTGCCCTCTTTTCCTCACAGTTGCCTTTCCCTCCATCCTCTCCCCAGAGACCACCTTTCTCCCACCTTCCTCTGACAACGCCCTCTGCCTTCATCCTTTCCCCTGACCTACCCTCACTCTCTACCCAGACCCCACTTTTCCTCTCAGATCACTTCTGCACTCTCCCCACAAAACGTTAACTCTCTAGGTCAACATCATCTTTCTACCCACGTTCTCCTCAGCCCTGCGCTGCTCTGTGCTTCGCCCTCCCTGACCTGATTTCCTACCCTTCTTTCCTTCTCAGCCTTCTTACTCTGCCCTCAAAAGCCTTTGTTCCCAACCAGCAGTCTCTTCCACCCTTAGCTTCTCCACAGCTACTCTGCCTCCCCTCGGCCTGCCCCCAAGGTTGGCTCTACCCCAGGGGCCCCTTACACAGAGCCCTCCCTGGTGGAGGCTGCTTATACTCTTACACCCCAAAGTTCTCAGGAGTGGCAGCGGGGGGGGGGGGGGGCGCTAGTGTCTGCTCACCAAAGCCCAACCCAGTTCCTTCTTCCACCTCTTTCCTGTAAAAACCCTTACTACTTTGAGGCTCATGCCACTCTGCTCTATTGACCATTACCCCGCCTCATATTCTTATCAACGCCTACAGACTCCAGAACAATGTACTTAATTCATCCAGGGCTTTAGTACCCAGCTCACAAGCATCCTTTTCCCTCCTCAAGTCCTGGCATCATCTAGGGGGGCTGGCCATGTCAACATCTTGACTGTCCTGTATTTCACTCCAGCCACCCATTCCCATGGCTATACCCTGGACCTTGCCATCACCTGGAACTACTCAAACTTCATTATTCCACTTTCTGACCACACCTCTTTCATTCAACTCTTTCTAAGATATGTGTTCTCCTAACTTCACTGGGACCCCCAGTCCTTAACACTTTTACACCCTCTTAGGCAGCTTCGGTTCTAAGCTCCATCGTCTCAACCTTTTGCCAGGATCATCCACTTCCTTGTCCTTTGTCCTTCCATTTCATCTGCCTGATGAAACCCAAACCTGGATAGTTCAACTAAGCTCTCCGCACCCACCACTAGATGCCTGAATACTATTGGGGGAAAATACCTCCCATCCAACCACACAGACCGCTGCTGTGACGATGAATGGTCCCTAACCTCACAACTGCCCAGAAATCTGTACGCTGCCTCAGTCATCCTGCTCCCGTTCTTCACTCACTGAGGCTAATTCAGTCCTTCTCTGCTTTTCTCAGACCTTGCACACCATCTCCAATCCCACTCTCGCTGGCTGATATCATGTCCGCATTTCACCGAGAAAATAGAAACCGCCAAGCAAGAATTTCCTCAACTTCCTGCCACCAAGCCTACTAATATACAGATCTCACATGCTTCCTTTTTGTCACAATGCAAGTGTCCAGAAAGTGAATTTCTCCACCAATGTTTTGAATCTCTGACCTTATTCCTTTTCTGGGGGTGCTACTCTCTCAGTTGTCGCCTTTTCTCTGTCATTTAATCTTTTTTCCTTTTGCTGGGTCCATGCCAACAGCACTTCTCTCATCTGAATAAAAACCTTTGTCTCCTTCCAGCTATTGCCTTCTCCTTTTTTCTCGGAAAGAGCTGAACGTCTCGAAAGTGTATTGTACAGTCTTCACTTCCTCACCTTCCCACCTGCTTCTCAACTCACTGTAATTTGACCTCAGTTCCCATCGCTCCACCAAAGCTGCATATGCAAAGGTCACCAACAACTTCCTTGTTTCTAAATCCACCGGATTGTTTTCAGACCTTATTTTACGTGATTAGCATTCAACACTTTCCTGCCGTGACTGCTGAAACACCACATTCTACCACTGACTATCTTACCGTTCTGGACATTTCATCTCAATTAACTTTGTAGGTTCATCTTTCTTTGGACATCCTCAGACTTGGGGGCTTCTCAGGGCTCTCTTGTAGGCCTTCTTCTCTTCTTACTCCTATTTATACTTTCTGGGAAGCCCAACAAATCCATCCAGTGGTGTGGCTGATGTCTATAAGGCACTACAGACCACCACGTTTCTATTTCCAGTTTAGGCTTATCTCGCAAGCTCCAGTCAAGCATATTCCAACCTCCTGGACACTTCCACCTGGATGTCCCTCTGTTGTCTCAAACTCATCAGACCCAGAACTTATCCTCTCCTAAAAACCCTGCTACCTCTTCTTTCTGTTTGCTCAAGCCAGGAATTTAGAAGTCATTCTTCATTTCTCCTACTTGCCCCACTAGGCACCAAGTCCAGTTCTTTTTAGCTCATAAGTATCTAAGGAATCCATCCCTGCCTCTTCATTTCTGCTACCTCTCCATTCTTTAGGCCACCATAACCTTTCTCCATTACTGAAACAACTTCCTAACTAGTCTCCCTCCTCCTCCCAATCCCCAATCCATTCTTTACATTGATCTCTCTAAAATGCAAATCTCATCATTATTCCTTTGCTTAAAGCCCTTCAATGACTCTCCCCTGTCCTCAGGATAAAGTCTGAGTTCTTGCGCTCATAGGTGTAAAACACACTGCAAAATTTTTATCATCTACCTATAAGCTCAAAGCTGAGCTTGACATCAAAGACCCTCCAGGATCTGGAGATTGTCAAGCTGAGTTTGATACCAAAGACCCTTCAAGATCCTAACTGTTCTTTCAAATTTACTCTCACATTAGCAACTCCTCTGGCCAGAAGCTGCTCAAAATTTCTGGCACTCATACCTCAGTTTCCCCTCGTTGAGCTCCTGCAAGGAGTCCTTTGTCCTCCATATCCCCATGAGTCTTTCAAGGTCCAACTCAAGACATATCCCCATTGTCATAAATGCCCCTTCAACACTTTCTGAGCCCCTCAAATCCTTAGGGCCTATTCTTCTGTAGTGTTTATCTCTCACACAGAATTAGAGTTGGTTCACGTATGGTTTCTCTCCCTCTCCTTTTAAGACTTACGGGAGTCAAGACCAAAAGCTTAATCTTCACTAGAGCTCACGTACATAACAGGTGCTTAGTAAATATTTGTTAAATACATGGATAAATGCAAGAAAACTGTACTCTCTAGCCCCTTTGTGTCCCCCATGAACAGAAAATTCTCCAGAGTCTCCCCCTGAAGACACCACTCCCCTGCCTACCATTCACCCCACCAGCCAGAATATGCCTCAACCCACTGGATGGAGGATGGGCTGGCACGCGTCCCCTAGGCCGTTTTGTACGGTTTTCTACCTCCAGCCCTCGGAGCTGCGTCTGGTAAAGGACGGCAGAGGCAGGAGATGATATAAGTCAAAGGGCACTGCAGTCCACCCCGTAGGATAAGACACGGTGGGGAAGGGAGACCTTCCCGTTTCCAGAATACCGCAAATCTCCCACAGACCCTCTTACCTACACGGGAGGGTGGGGACTCTTCCCGAGCGGCGTCCCGGTTGACCAATACCTGACCCAGATCACGCGAGTCAGCCAATGGCGGCGAAGCAGGGCTAGAACGGGGCGGGGCATGGTTGCTAGGGCCGAGCCGTGGGGTGCTGCGAGAGGCTCCGAGAGAGACTCGGCGGTTGCTAGGACGGGAGGTCACAGAGCGCGGTCAGGGATTGGGCAGCGACGGGAGAGGTGGGTGGTGATTGGGCGGCGCCCAGGAGGCTCCCGGGTGAGGCGCGGGCGCGCGAGCGGGAGTTCCGGCGGAGGCCCGTGCTGAGGGCTGGCGCCTTCATCATGGCCTCGGCTGAGCTGGACTACACCATCGAGATCCCGGATCAGCCCTGCTGGAGCCAGGGTATGGAACGAGGGTCGGGTCCCATCGTGGGGAGGTAACCTAACGAGTCTGTGGGTCGCAAGCACAGCTGTGGCTCCGCCCCTCTTGGAGCCCCGCCCTCGCGCGACCCGCCCCCTCACGGGGTCCCGCAGGTCCTAGACATGATCGGGCCCACAGAGTCCCGCCCCGTACAAGCCCCGCCCCGGAGTGGTCTCCGCGTCCGAGCCCCGCCCCTTCCCTGCGGCCTCGGCTCTTTTGGGGGCTTTTTCTGTCTTTTCAGCTGGAGCTCTCAGGTCGGTGCCCTGGTTTCTCTCCTCGCAGCTGAAGGCTGCCGAGGGCAGGGGCTGTCCTGATTCCTTTGTTTGGGGTCAGGCTTCCCACTTCCAGCCTCTCTTCGGCGGTTGTGGCTGGGGGACCCACCCATTATTTTCCACCCACTGTTTTCCGGGGGCTCCTTGCTGAAGCCCGGGACACGGGACTCATCCCTCCCACTTTCCTTGGCAGTGGTGAACCGAGCAGTTTCTGCCGTCAGGTAGAAGTCGGTTCAGATCCTCCCTTTAGTAGCTGGATGATCCCTGGCAGTTTCCTCATCTGAAAAACGAGTTTACTGATAGTAACCCCCCTTCCAGGGCTGTTGGTTGCACAACTGAGGTTATTTGTGTAAAGGACCCAGCATAGTGCCTGGCATGGAGTAAGTATAGTATTTAGCATTCCTCCTTCCTAGAGTCGTATCATTAAAGAGCGATGTGTGGGAGGCTCCACAAAATGAGTAGCCTGTAGAGCAGGCCTGGGTCCCTGCATGAGAGTTGGATTGCAGGCCCAGAGAATGGAAAGTTTGGCGCAGACTGGGAATTATGATGGAGGAGGCTTGAGGTACTGAGCCCAGCATGTCTCTCCCTGCTTTAGTCCACATGGCCTTGCCGCCCTTCCGTCTCAACTGCTGGCCACTCAGCCTCTTGTATGGCTAGTGGTGATCTTCCTTAATGTAGAGGTTTGCTCTTATCACTGGTCTGCCTAAAACCTTTCAGTGGCTCCTTATGGCCCTCAGGATAAATCAAGTTCAGGTTCCTTAATGTGGCATTCAAAGTCCTTCGCACTTGAGCAGCCCCTCTTTATCTCTTTGATCACGGTGTCCTTCCACTGTTCAATTTTTGAGTTTTATGTTCTGGCAACCCAAACTGCTTGTGATTCTCCACACATTTCTTGCTTCTCTGCCTGTGCTCCTGCTTTCCCTCTATGGAATGCCCTTTTCCCTCTGCTGCCCCACACTGCCCCCTCGCTTGTCCTTGTCCGGTTCGTCATTGAAGGCTTAGCTCAGATGTTGCCTCCTTCAGGAGAGCCTCCCCAGCCCCTTCCTGTAGCATCTTGTGTTATTGGTTGGGGTCCAGGAGGAGAGGGCAGCCCCTAGGCTTCTGCAGGACAGATGGCTCTAGACCAAACTATTTCCTTAGGGCTGGGTATGGTGGCGGAGGGCTCTTGGGCTTATGGATGTAAAAATGCTTTTGAAAGGTTTTGGCATCAGGGAGAGATGAAGCCAGTTAATGTTCTGCCCGTGGAGAGCCACCAGCTGCAAAGGGCTGGAGCTGCCCTCTGTGTGGCTAGGAGGGCAGATATTCTCTCTCAGCCCACGTGGGCAGCCTGGCGGTCTTGGTTTGCCATTCACTTCTACCTCCTACTGGTTTTAGGGCTTTGGCAAGTTAGTGAACCTTCCTGGGCCTCAGATTCCTCCATAACAGTGCCTCCTTCACAGGATTGTGAAGGTTTCTGAGACAGTGACTGGATGTGTGCGCCGGGCACGTCGGTGTACCTCCTCTCCTTGTGGCTCCCCTCACTGCGTCAGGAGGCGGGGGCCTAGAATTGGAAGAAACCTCAGGGGGCCGTTTAGTCCTACTAGCATGAGGGTATTCTGTTGGTTCCAGACCCATGAGGGTATTCTGTTGGGACGCTTCCTCCCGGACATCCTGGCCTGCTGTAGGTAACTGGGATTGTTAGAAAGCACTTCCCTTTCTTGAGCCACAAGAGGCCTTCCTGTCGTTTCTGTTTTCAGTTCAGCATTTGCTGTGTCCTGGCCGTGGGTTAAGTTGCTGGTGCCTCAGAAGTGACTCACGCACAGGCTCCATTCAGGGAGCTGGAGTTTTCAGGAGGGGTTTCACAATGATGTGGTAACTGCGGGCCGAGATGGTTGGAGTGGGTGCAACACAGCAAGGTAATCTCTCTTCCTCTCTCTTCAGGAGGTCAGCTCATGCCTTCCTCACGTCTCTGTTCTCCAAGAGGAATACCTCTAGGGCTGTCAGCTGTCCCTCCTCTGATGTGGTTCTAAGGACCTCCTCCATCTGATTGCTTCTCTGGATTGGCTTTAGTTCATCATGCCTTTCCCTCTCAAAGCGCATGCCCCAGAGCTGAGCTGGGGGTGGGAGCCCCCCTCAGCAGGAGATAACAGCATTGTGATCCCCTGAATCTGTTTCCCATCTGCAGAGAGCAATCCCCAGGCTGACATGGCTTCACATGGGGATAGCCTGGGGGGATCCTGGAGACGGTCTTTCTTTTGCATTTGCTGTTTAATGGTGTAGAAGTATGTAGGGCAATCATGTTTGGTTTCTGGAATTTCTTTCCCCCATATTTGAGCATCAAAACTGCAGTCCCCAGCACTGCTGGGAGTCGACAGGCGAGCAGCTGCTGCTGGCATATCGGTTATGTAGAAGGCAGCTGCGGATCTAGGGTTGTTCAGAGCCCAGACTGGGCAGCCCAGGATCCTTCTGCGGGGAATTCTGCCAGCCAGTATCTGTGACTGCCCATGCTGGGAGAGTAGTCTGTCCGCTCTTTCGCTGAAGCTGATCCCTTGACCTGGAATCTCCCTGCATCCTTCTCTGACCAGTGATCCCCTTCCCCTCCTGGTAGTCTGCTCCCATCTCATTTCCTTGGGGAAGGTTCTGTTCTCCTGGCTCCCATAGCAGGGATCCCTGTGGTAGTGCTTTTGATGGTTTTGCTCACTGTTGCTAGGGCCTGGCAAGGATGAGGTGCCAAAGGAGCTGAATGGAGTCACTTGGCAGCTCTGTAGGCCTGAGCCAGGGATGCTCTGACATCCCAGGGCGAGGCTATGCTGCCCCTTCTCCCAGCCAGGGAATGGTCAGCCAAGCGCTGCCCCAGGGCCCCTCTTTGGCTTGCTGCCAGGCCAGGAGGCTTCTTAACAGCACTATATTGCTCTCATGTTTAGTAAACATTTTCAGAAATAATTGATTCACAAGGTCTGGACAAGGGGCCTGCCCTTTGAGTACAAGGAAGGCCTTTGGAGGTCACAGAGAGGGCTAGTGATGGGGTTATTGTGAGCCCAGGTTTGATTGTGAACTTGCTCTTCTGCTAAGCACTTGCCAAAAAAAGAAAAAAAGGGGGGGGGGCGGGGGGGGGCAAAAATAGGCCACTTGACCTTCAGGAAGCTTTCACTGGCACCTGGGAAATAGATTGGAGTGGTTTTGAACACCATGGTGGGCCCCAGTGGTTGCAGTGGACTTCTTGGAGAAGAGTGGCCCAAGCTGGACCTAGAGCTTCATAGGGCTGATGGGTAGATGGTGAGCAAAGAACAGTGCAGAAATAAGGGCACTGCGGGGGACTGAGGTGGTCGCACAGAGCTGTCACTCCAGAGAGGCCTTAGAGGCCCAGGTGAAGAGTGAGTTGGGACTTCATCCTCTCCTTGCCTACGGGGTCCCCTGTTTTTTTAAAACAGAGGAGTTTAATTTACAGGCATACCTTGTTTTATTGTGCTTTGCTTTATTACACTTCGCAGATGTGGTTTTTTTTTTTTTACAGATTGAAGGTTTGTGGCAACCTTGCATCGAGCAAGTCTATAGGTGCCATTTTTCCAACAGCATTTGCTCACTTCATGTCTCTGTGTCATATTTTGGTAATTCTCATAATATTTCAAACTTTTCCATTATGATTATATTTTTTGTGGTGATCTGTGATCAGCGACCTTTGATGTTACTATTGTCATTGTTTGGGGCGCCATGAACACCACCTATGTAAGACAGTGAACTTTTTTTTAAAAAGATTTTATTTATTTATTTGGCAGAGAGAGAGAGAGATCACAAGTAGGCAGAGAGGCAGGCAGAGAGAGGGGGAAAGCAGGCTTCCTGCTGAGCAGAGAGCCCAATGTGGGGCTCGATCCAAGGACCCTGGGATCATGACCTGAGCCGAAGGCAGAGCTTTAACCCACTGAGCCACCCAGGTGCCCCAAGACAGTGAACTTAACCGATGATTGTTGTGTATGTTCTAACTGCTCCACTGGCTGGCCATTCCATCATCTCTCTCCCTCTCCTTGGGCCTCCCTATTCCCTGCGTATTGAAATTAGGTCAGTTCATAACCCGACAGTGGCTTCTAAGTGTTCAAGTGAAAGGAAGAATCACGAGTCTCTCACTTTAAATCAAAAGCTGGAAAAGATTAAGCTTATTAAGGAAGGACTGTGGGAAGCCGAGAGAGGCCGAACACCAGTCCTCTTGAACCAAACAGCCAAGTTGCGAAGGCAAAGGAAAAGTTCTTGAAGGAAATCAAATGCTCCAGTGAGCATACGAATGATAAGAAAACAACCTTACTGCTGATGGTGAGAAAGTTTGAGTGGTCTGGATAGAAGGTCAAACGGTCCCTTAAGTCAAAGCCTAATCCAGAGCAAGGCCCTCACTCTCTTCAATCCTCTGAAGGCCGAGAGGGACAGAAGCTGCAGAAGAAAAGCTGGAAGCTGGCAGAGGTGGGTTCCTGAGGTTGGAGGAAAGAAGCCGTCTCCATAGCATAAAAGTGTAAGGTGAAGCGGCAAGTTATGGTGTAGAAACCACAGCAGAGTTCTCCAGAAGACTTGGCTAAGATCATTCGAATGTGGCTGCACTAAACAAGAGATTTTCAATGAAGATGAAACAGTCTTATGTTGGAAGAAGACGCAATGTAGGACTTTCATAGCTAGAGAGGAGAAGTCAGTGCCTGACCTCGAAGCTTCTAAGGACAGGCTGACTCGCCTGCTAGATACTAAGGCAGCTGGTGACTCTTTTAAGTTGAAGGTAATGCTCATGTACCATTCCGAAAATTCTAGGACCCTTAAGAATTATGATGTCTACTCTGCCTGTGCTTTCTGAATTGAACAGCAAAGCCTGGATGGCAGCACATCTGTTTACAACCTGGTTTACTGAATAATTGAAGCCCACCGTTGAGACGTTCTGCTCAGAAAAAAAGATTCTTTCCAAAATATTACTGCTCATTGACAATGTACCTGGTCACCCATGGGCTCTGATGGAGATATATGATGAGATTAATGTTGTTTTCATGACTGATAGCACAGTATCTATTCTGCAGCCCATAGATCAAGGAGCAATTTCAACTTTCAAGTCCTATTATTTAAGAAATACATTTCCTGAGGCTAGAGCTGCCACAGAGAGATTCCTCTGATGGACCCGGGCAAAGTAAACCGAAAACCTTCTGGAAAGGACTCACCATTCTAGATGCCGTTAAGGGTAATCATGATTCACGGGAAGAGGTAAAAATATTATCATGAACAGGAGTTCGGAAGAAGGTGGTTCCAACCCTCATGGGTGACTTTGAGGGGTTCAGCACTTCAGTGGAGGAAGTAACCGCAGATGGGGTGGAAAGAGCAAGAGAACTAGAGTCAGAGGTGGAGCCTGAAGACGCGGCCGAAATGCCGCCATCTCTTGATAAAACCTGAACAGATGAGGAGCTACCTCTTACGGATGAACAAAGAAAGTGG
>JAPYYM010003797.1:0-10767 GCA_028534135.1 Potos flavus
CAGGAGCTCTGCCACCCTCAGACACCCCCGGTCTTTCTGTGACCCCACGGGTCCTGAAACCACGCTTTCCCCGCGAGGGCTCCACCCCCGCTTAGCCTCTGGAGTGACGTCCCTCAGTGGAGCAGATTTCTAAAAGTTCCGATTTTGTGCTTCGCGGCTCTGCGGCTTGCCGGGAGCCGGCCCCTCCCCCCGCGGTCTATCTTCGCGTCGCTTTGGATTTACTTTCTCGCACGTCCTACCTTCCGGAAAGTGGTCGATTTTCTGTTCCTAGAGGTGCTGTTCATCTTCTCTTCTATTTTCTGCTAATTTTGTAGTTGTTTAGAGTGGTTTGATAACTATCTAGCTGAACTTCTGGGATCAGACATTATCTCTGCCTCTTACTCCTCCGCCATCTTGCCTCAACTCCTATTTTATTTTATTTTTAAAGATTTTATTTATTTATTTGACAGAAAGAGAGAGATCACAAGTAGGCAGAGAGGCAGGTAGAGAGAGAGAGGCTGATGCGGGGCTCAATCCCAGGTGAGCAGAGAGCTGAGCAGAGAGCAGAGCGTTGAGCAGAGAGCCCGATGCGGGGCTCGATCCCAGGACCCTGAGATCATGAACTGAGCTGAAGGCAGAGGCTTTAACCCACTGAGCCACCCAGGCGTCCCAATGAACTTTATTTTAGAAGGAATGTGACTAGATCCAATCAGAAAGAACTCTGTGGTCTACAGTGTTTGGAGCAGTCGTTCTTGACTTACACAATTTTTATGTGTTCTCTAAATACACCCTGAGTTTTAAGCTCCCATATTCAAACAGGTATTTACAGGTCTTATCACACACACATAAATTTATGTTTTCTCAAAGCAGTCAGAAGTATATTCATTGATAGAATTCAGTAAGAATGCAGAATATCTAATATACTCAGCAATATCCTTAGGGGTAAACATATAACAGCCAAATATATAAAAATTGTGCATATAGTGTTTATATTATTGTAATAATAATAAAATGTAAATTATATTGGATGTTAGATGGCGGTAAATATTTTAGACATACACGAGGAAGGTAAATGAAGTGTGATAGTGGGGGTCGTTACAATTTTAAATAGGTTAGAGAAGGCCTCGCTGAGAAGGTGACTTTTGGGCAAAGGTTTAAAGAGGTTGTGTAGGTGAGTCATGAAGATATTTTGAGAAAAGAGTATCAGTGTGAACAGCAGGGGCAGAGGCTCTGAGCATGCTTAGCATGCTCAAAGAACAGGAAAGAAAGCAGAGTCACAGGAGCTGAGCATAATTGGAAGGCAGGAACAGTGGAAGAGATGAGGTCATAGAGAAAATGAGGGGGAGGGCAGATCGTATAGAGTTTTCTAGGCTATTGTAAAGATTAGATTTTACTCTGAGTGAGATGGCAAGCCATTAAAAACTTTTGAGTGGAAGGATGACATGATCAGTTTTAATTTTTAAAAGATCATTCTCACACTTGTGTTGAGAATACCATATAATAGAGAGAAAATGTAAAGGGATAGGACTGTAATAATGGAGTCTAATTAGTCAGATAGAGAGATACTTCAGGTAAAAGATGGTTTGGTCTCAATGGAAGTGGCAAAAAGGAGTCAGATTCTTTATATATTTTGAAGGTAGAACCAACAAAATTTGTTGATGGATTGGATATAATGGTCATCTGAGTTAGTATCATGGCTATATGACGTGCAGTTGCACAGGGCTACAAGCTCAGAAGGACTCTATTCTTGGTTTAATGCTTTGTTTTTGCTGCTTTGAAGTTCTTAATAATTTTATTTTTTAGTTGTGTTTTGTAAGTCTGATATAACAATGGATCATGTGTTTGAGCAGAGGAGATAAGCGCAATATCCATGCCTCCTGTCATTCCTTTCCACTCTGTTCGTTGATAGCTGTTAAGATTCCCCACAAGCACAGAATTCCATTAGACCCAAAACTCAGAGTCACTGCCTTCCATAGTGCACTAACCTTGTACTCACTGTAAGTTTTGTTGAATTCCCAGAGAAAATGCATCCACCGGAGTTGTATGCCCTGGGAGGCGATGCTTTCCTTTCCAACTAGAATTTGCTTTGAACATGGAGGCAGTGATACGGTGTTCTAAGAAACAAAAATAACCAAGAAGCCTTGTACTCTTACTCATATACTTCCCTGTATTAGCCAAGCACTTGTGATGAAAGTAATGACATAGATGGAAAGGGAAAAATAGGACAACCATATTCCTTTTCCTCAATTCTTCCTTGCTTTTCAGTAAACTGAAGGTAGAGAGAATTGGTAGAATGTGTTCATAACAAAAAGCAAAATAAAAACAGTTGAATAGTTTTGTATGGTTCTTCCACTATTCTGGTAGAAACGAAGTAGCAAAATAAACAGCATGTGACTATTATGATGGGAAAGTAAGATTTGGAGGATTACTGGAAAAAAATTGCTTTATGTGATACTTTAGATTGGTCAAGAAAGAATGGAATCTAGTTCACAAAGTATAGATTTGGCATTTGAAGGAAGAATAAATAGTTCTTCTCTAATAACTGAAGAAGGCAAGGATCTATCTATCTATCTATAGATATCTATAAAGCTATCTATATAGATATATAGATATCTATAAAGTATCTATCTATAAAGCTATCTATCTATCTATAAAGCTACATGTAGGTACATAGATATGCTGAAGTGAAACAGAATTTACAGGATTTCTCTGAGTAGTTCTGTTTCCTCAATAAAAATGTTGGCAGGTTCTTCTTCTGAAAATGAGAATACGGTGTGTAGGGGGGTGGCTATTGGATCTGTAAAGAGAAAAGAATGAAAATGATTTCAGTTCCACTGTCCAGTTCATTAAGAGGTCTTTCCTGAGCCCCTAAAACATTTATGTTTCCTAGCACCATCTTCTTTGCTTTTATGTAACTTGACATTTTATTTGTATATTTCATTTTAAGTTTGACCCAAGTCTGTTTCTCCCACTAGATTGTAACCTCTGAGGGTAAAGATCATGACTTTCTTATCAATAATTGTGCCTAGCACAGTGTTTTCCATACAGTAGACACTAAATTTACAACTGCTGAATTAAGTAGACACATGTTCTTATTGTGAAACTGTCATTCTGCGTGACCAAAAAATCAGAAGAATCCTAAAAGATAATTGGCTCAAACTTCTAAATCCACTTCCTTCAGGATATCCAATTCTTTTGCCAGATATTGTAAAATGTAGCCACTTTCATGTTCTAGATTTCATCTAGATTTCTAGATTCATCTAGATTTCTGATTCCCCCAAAAGAAACAAATCATGAGGTCTCCACTACCGGAAGTATTTTGTTTTTTTTTATTCTACTTCAACACAGATGAGAAATTAAACCCCCTTTTATGATATTTATCTCCAAAATCAATTGTACACTTCATAAATAGGAAATCTTTTTTTTTTAAAGATTTTATTTATTTGACAGAGAGAGAGAGATCACAAGTAGGCAGAGAGGCAGGCAGAGAGAGAGGAGCAAGTAGACTCCCTGCTGAGCAGAAAGCCCTATGCGGGGCTCGATCCCAGGACCCTGAGATCATGACCTGAGCCGAAGGCAGAGGCTTTAACCCACTGAGCCATCCAGGCGCCCCATAAATAGAAAATCTTAATAAAATTATTGATGAGATGGGCACAGTATTTATATCAGGCAATGTAAATAATTATAAATAGATACTACTCTATTACTTCACTGGCCACACTTTTTTTTTTTTTTTTTGGCCACACTTTCATTAGAATTTTCTTACAGGTCCTTTTTCTTGAAAGTAACAGCATCTTACCTAATTGTTGGTCTATTTCTTTCCTCTCCTTCCAACTTATCTCTGTTATAATCTACCTACAAATTCCAAACCTGGGCTCTCTTTGTTTCATTGTAATATTTTTTCAGTCTTTCTGAATTTAAATATCTTATTAAACCACTTTGCTCACATGAAAAAATTTCTAGTGTATTAGAGACTATAGATTCAGTCTATGAAATCATTTCAACCTAGTACATTATCATTGTATAGAAAAGCAAATATTTTTTTTTATTAACATATAATGTATTATTTGTTTCAGGCGTACAGGTTTGTGATTCATCAGTCTTACACAAATCACAGCACTCACCATAGCACATCCCTCCCACTCCATCCCTCCTATCCCCCCACCCCTCCAGCAACCCTGTTTGTTTCCTGAGATTTAAGAGTTTCTTATGGTTTGTCTCCCTCTTTGGTTTCATCTTGTTTCACTTTTCCCTCCCAAAGCAAATATTTACTTAATACTATTTGTTAAGCTACATCAATTTCTTGTATTCCCATTTATATTTCAAAAACAGGCTGAAAGAAGATAGTAAAATGCCAACAGAATTAACATTTTCTGTTTTCTATATCTGAATATTCAGGTATTCAAATTAATTACAGATTCATTCTGTATTTCATTTAAACATGTCATTCACTCAAATGGATATCTGGAAAGGATTTGATTTAGTCATGGGAATCACTCTGCCACAACTTGGATACATGCTCCAGGAAGAAATCACATCTTCCTCCAGAAGGAGTAATTGAACACACCTACTCATACTTTAATATGCTATTTTTTTTTTTAACTTTAGCATTCTCTTTGTAGAGTTGCTGCTACACATTGGAGGAATCTATTCGCTTTTCCTGTGGAGCCAGTGGCTTTGTGCAAGTTCTTTACCTGTTACATTATGTGAGTATTGCTTCTCTATTCCTTGGTACTGTGTACTTCTTCATTTTGTCATAAGCTTTGTTATATTGTTTTTAATTTTCTTTTGGTCATTTAAAAATCTTCTCCAGCTTGGGTTGTTTTTCCAAGTGTCTTAGGAATTCATCATCCTTTCTAATAAAATAGAAGGTAGAGAGGTATTTCTTAAAACTTTTAACTTTTTCTACTAAAAGAAAAGTCAATTTACATTTAAAGCACACCTAATTGGTATTTGCCTTGGGTAGACATACATACATAGGACTCACTTGAAATTTATGGGAACATTTCCTCATTATCTCTACCCAATACTTCTTTGAGGAAACTATAGTCTTTTGTTAATCTCTCTAGAAAGGTTACTAAAAATAATTTTGGAGATTGTTTATAGGTTTACTGCTAATCTTGAGCTGATTTGATTTTATTTCTTTTCAAGTTTTCCTCCAGTAGAACCTAAAATACCAATTTAATGGCGAATGTTGATAATAAGGTTTTTGAGATAATCTCAAATACATAGAATTCAATAATCTCTTATGTGTTCTGAAATTAATGGATCAATATTTGAAACATAATTATTAAAAATAAATTTCTACTTAATATTAGAAGAAACTAAAATATTTTTATGAATTCAGAAGATAGAATTTCTTCTCTAAATATGGAAACATGTTTACCACATGGTTCTATATTAATCATACCACCTGCCGTATTTCCAAGGGAGATTCCATTCAGTTTTTTTTTTTAATACAGTTCTGTATATAAAGAATAAATGGGCCAGAAAAAAGGGTTGTAAAGTAAACAACAGCAGGTTCCATTTGAAATATAATACTTAAAACATTTAGGCATGAAACTTTTAGTGGTGTTAATGAGGATGGTGGAACTAAATCTCCTCTGCTTTACTAAATCTACCTTTGTGTATAAGTGCATAGTCAAGACTAAAAAATCTGGCCTTAACTGATTCCATTATGCTGAGGTGTTCCAGGAAGAGTGACGTGATAGTACTCTTTATTGTAATTCCATGTAATACTGTATCTTCTATTGTTACATCATAAAATGATTCTTCCAGATGTTGTGTATATATATGTTTGTGTGAGAGAAAGATAAGACTAGTATGAACAACTACAGAGTGTCTCAAGTAGCATAATGCGTATCTTCTGACAAGTAAATTACATATGGCAACATTCATTGATGAAAGACTATGCTTGTTCATAGCTGCCAGAGCTAATAAACAAATACCTACAACTGGAACTGAAACAGGAAGCTACTCCTTTAACAAGGAGAAGGTACTATTCCCTCAATCAATCTACTTAATTTTAACTTAGTGTTCTTTACTTTATTTTATCTCTAGCCCCAGTTAATACAATGATCTGATATGGCAGCAAGTATATAATTAATTTTTTTAAAAATCTGTGTCTCAATGATTTTCTCTCCACCTTTTTTTAAATAATCCACCATCAAATGATAAGAACTGTTTTAGAGGATATGCAGAAATATAAACTAGATTTTTCTGATAGATTGAAGAAGAAATTCCATGCTTTATATGAATATCAATTGTGATAGTTATGATAGAATAAGAAAAAGTAAATATCTTAAGTTAACTTGTAAAGAGTATGCTTGCTCAGCATTGCCCCTTTTTCTTTCCATCATTTTCTTCACCTACTGAAGGAAGCCCTAGTTTGACCACCAGGGGGCATTGTGTGCATGGTAGCCCATTGGTATCTTGGCATTTAACCAAGTGCTCTGCCCAGTAGAAAGAAAGGAAATAATTTAACGAAATTTGGTGAATTTGGTGACTGGAACACAAAGAGGATGCGGAGACAGGAGGAAAATAACCAGAGGTATTTCATAGACACGGCTGGAAGGAAAGATTGCTAGACTATCCTTGATTTCTGTTCCAGTTCATAGATATCCTAAAAAAGAATATACATTTTCATGGAAGACTTAGTGCATCTGTGCTTATAACAACTTAAAGGGCCTAAGGAGCATGCTCTTGCTATAAATGTAACAGTGGCAGTAGCAGGCAAATCTTTGGTTTGATTTTGGAATAATTGTAAAATCTATATTGGATTTGTAATAAGTGGAAAAATAAAATCAATAAGGTGCTCATGTTTGGTAAAGTTGTAGTTTAAAGTAATGATCGTATTTATTCTTTTTGAATTTTGAACAATTGCCTATTAAAATGTTTAATTGAAGTTTTCATGTTAAATTTTCATGCAAAGATTTTCCATTTATTTAGTAATACTTTTTTATACTGTTTTAAATACCATTTCATTAAAATGTCTACAATACTTATGGTTTACTATTTAGCAAAATACCTTCTTAGATAAAATTTCACAGTTGACAGGAGTACTATATACCACTGAATTCAAGTGTAATTGCCATAAAAACTCCAGTATAATGCAGTTCAATAATTTTTTAACACTATTTTTAAACTTCTGAGAACCGATTGGTTTTGCTCTATATGTATATAAATAAACAAAAATAAACTACCACATGCAAACATGCAAAGGACATAGACAAAATCAAATATAAAATCACAAGCTGGGAAAATGTTTATAGCACATTGTCATAGACATCAATTAGCAGAGGTCCTCTATCTACTATAAAAAGACCTGCAAAGTATCAGCTACCTTCTAACAAAATGGGAAAATGTACAAACGCTCAAACAATAAGGGAAAGATATTTCAGTGTATGAAGAGATGCCAAAATCTCATTCATTAAAAGAGAAATATAAACTAAAACTACATTGAGATACCATTTTCACGTATAAGATCAGCAAAATTTCAAAATTTTGATAACTCACTCTGTTGGTAATGATGCTTAAAACTGTCAACTCTCATTCATTGCTGACAGAAAAGTGAATTAGCATGAAGGCAAGTAGGCAGCCTCTATCAAAAAATACTAATGTACCTTTGACCCAGTGATTCTGATTTTAAGAATTTGTTGCATATATTGTATTGCATATATAAAAAAATGACCTGTCAAATTTTATTTGCTCATAATGTCATCTGCTATAGCACACAACTGGGGGTAGTGTCTGAAAACCAAACCATAGGTGAATTGTTAGATATATATATTTTTTGTCATTCATGCAATGGAATGTTATCTGGGTGTTAAAAATTTGTGAAACTCCTTTGTGTTCTGATATGAACAGATCTCTGTGATATACTATTACATGAAAAAAAAAAAAAATTCAAAACAGTGTGTCCAGGAAACTATGGAAAAGAGAAGGGAAAAAAAAAACTTAAGTTATATGTTATTATACCTTGATAAAACCATTTGGAAGAATATACAAGAAGTTAAATAAAATTATGTAAGAGAAATAAAATTAAGAGAAATAAAATTTGAACATTTATAATTGTGTCATCAGGCGGTATTTCAATTTTCATCAAATTCCTATGCAAGTAGTAGACACTTGATGAATATGTAGATGGAAGAAAAAATAGAATAGATGTATTCGTTTCTTGATTTTACAAGTATTGAAGGATTTATTATGTGCTAAGCAGTAGCATAGACATTGGGAATATAATGATGAATCAGACACAGATTTTGCCCTCCAGGAGCATATTGTCTAAGGTTAGGAGTGGGGAAGACCCACTTCTTTCTTATCATATTATTATAATTCATTGTGATCAGTGTTAAGATAACAGTATGTATGAAGTGTTATGGGATTTGGAAGAATAGTTTTCTGAATTAGACATCTGAATTTAAATGCCTCCTGTATTTCTTTTAAAACACAACTTTAAAAAATAAGCAGCATCCAATGGTTCCTAATATAGTACTTGGGACACAATTTAATAAAATTCTGTGAATGTGTGTTTTTATCCTCCCAAAGTGCAAATGCCTACAGAATGACAGATTTAATTTTATCTAAGAGAAACTACTAAACTTTTTAGTTGGTTGTGAAGAAACAAAGCAATAGGAAAGAAAAGCAACACTACGATGACAAAATAAATTCTTTGGTTAACCTGAAAAGAAAAGGTCTCTTAAGAAAGCTTAATTTTTTCCTTGACTGTCTAGTCGGATAGAATTGTATGTACAAAGAATACTACTAAGCCTCTTAAGAAAAAGATATTCGCAAACTATATACTGCAAATCACTGTCAAATTCAGAACTACTCTTTATCCTAAGAATGACTACAAATAAAAATGCTTCAAATTCTTCACATCACTGGGCACCTGGGTGGCTCAGTCAGTTAAGTGTCTGCCTTCTGCTCAGGTCATGATCCCAGGGTCCTGGGATCAAGCTCCGGATTAGACTCCTTGCTCAGCAGGGAGCCTGTTTCTCCCTCTCATGCTGCCTGTTGCTCCCCCTACTTGTGTGCACACTCCTTCTCTCTTTCTCTTTGTCAAATAAATTTTAAAAATCTTAAAAAAAATTCTTCATATCAGTTTATATTTTCTTAAAACCCATTATTGACCAACTAGGTAGATTAGGAAGAGAGTATTCTCACTTCCTTTTTAAATTTCTCTCAAAATTATGAGTCCTATTATGTGTCTGGATAATAAATGTGACAATGGGATCGAGACTGTGCCATGATTCTCGGAAAGGGTAAGATAAGCCTTGCTCTCTTGGGCTGCCATTCTCAGTACACATTATCAGCTGTTAGATAAGCATTACACATGAAGAAGCCAAAGACTTTTAGATCATGTTGTCAGCTCTTATGCTCAGCCCACAGAGACCATGAACATTATCTTATTTGGATGAACTAGACCAATGAATACTTTGCCCTTTTGATTTTCATGGGAACCGGCTTCTTAAGAATTCTTTTTGCAATTAAGCTGTTCTGATTTTTCTTTTTTTTTTTTTTTTTTTTTTAGAATAGATGAGATTCAGTTTGAATGCTCTACTGGTAAAACCCATAGTTGGAACATAAGTCAGTCATTAGAGTTGGCAATGCATGGGAATCAACAGAAGACAACTGGAATAGACTGAATGTTTGTGTCCTCACAAAATCTGTATGTTGAAATCCTAACCCCCAATGTGATGATACTTGGAGGTAGGACTTTTAGGAGGTGTTTAAGTCATGAGGGTGGAGTACTCTGAATGGGATTAATGCTTTTAAAAAATAGTCCCAGGAGAGCTCCCTTGCCTCCTCTGCCATGTGAAGACATAGCGAGAAGATGCCCATCTATGAGCCAGAAAGCGGGCTCTCACCAGACACCAAATCTGTGGCACCTTGATCTTGGACTTCCCAGCCTCCAGAACTGTGAGAAATAAATTTCAGTTGTTTATAAGCCTGATATTTTCCTATAGTAGTTCAGACGGACTAAGATATCAGTCTTATAAGAAGAAGCTTGAAGGGTCTGCACATGTCCATTTTTTTTTAAGGATTTTATTTATTTATTTGACAGAGATAAATATTACAAGTAAGCAGAGAGGCAGGCAGAGAGAGAGGGGGAAGCAGGCTCCCCGCTGAGCAGAGAGCCCAACATGGGGCTCGATCCCAGGACCCTGAGATCATGACCTGAGCCAAAGGCAGAGGCTTTAACCCACTGAGCCACCCAGGCGCCCCTGCAGATGTCCATTTTTATCAAAAATTTAAATTATGCAATATGATACATATCAAGATACTAGTAATACCTCACACACAGTTCATTGTTATGTCTCAATTCTGTCAATACCAACTATCTATATGGTAATCTCTTTTTCACACTTTGACCTGATTCTGTTCTTTACCAGTTCTGTTTCTCAGTGTAATAGCTCCACCATTTCTTAATATGTGTAGAATTACAGTAAGTGTTTTTGTTTGTTTGTTTGTTTGTTTTGGAAAAATTGCAAGCCAAAAGGAAAATTACAGAATACAATTCTGTGTAAATCTTCAATTTCAACATAGTGTAGTGAGCTTTTGCTTTTTTGACCACCCAGTATCCATTTACTCTCTCTTAGTAAGAGAGTAATTCCTGAGGAATTCCTTTGGAAAGAGAATTCCTTTGGAATTCATATCTGCTCTTTTGGCCTATGTGTTTAGTGATATTGGCAGCACTGCTTTGGTTAGCATAAATCAATCAATAATCTTCTACCCTAAAGTACCCTATATTGCCCAAAATGTTTTACGATTTGTAAAGGGAATCAG
>JAPYYM010003798.1:0-10763 GCA_028534135.1 Potos flavus
AAATAAATAAAATCTTTAAATAAATGCTTCAGAGAACGTCATTTGTCAAGGCTCCCTGAAGGCCAGTGTCCTGTGCTGCAGAGGAGATTCCTAGGAGTAAGTCACTGAATGACTATGGATGTCGATGTCTGTGCTCCTTGAGTGTGTGGGGTCATTGACAGATGGTGAAGATTCATCCAGCATCGCTCACTGGGGATGCACACCTGGGCTCATCCCATGACTTCCCATGCCTACAGCAAGGCTCTCTCTCCCCTCAGTGTTGTAGGGGATCCACAGGGAAGGGGAGCCCTGGTCATCAAGGGCTCACATGCGAAGAAAGAATGTCTATCCTGCACAGCAGGAGCCATGTGTCCATGGAGACCTGCATTTCTCTGTACATGATCCTGATCATCACACTTTATACCTTATACATGTGCAGTATTTGTTAACTACACATCCATGCATCTGGAAGGTAAACTTATCAGTATTTCACTATTATTTTATTGTATTTTATCTGTAATTTTTTAAATTTATTTTTAATTTAAATTCAAATAGCCAAGGTATATATAGTACAACATTAGTTTTTGATATAATGTTCAATGATACATTAGTTGAGTATAACACCCAGTATTTCGATTTTAAAAGCCAGATTTATCGTATCAAGAATGATCAAATTCTTTCAATTGTTCCCTCATTATCTCTATATATTACCTACTTTTTCTGGGTGTGCAGGTATGTCTCTCTACTTAGTGACCTCTCTCTGTGAATTCATGAACCATATCGTCATTGGGTGTGTGAAAAGTGCCTTTTCATTGAGAATTCTGAAAGACGTAGCACAATATTCCCTAGGTGCGTTTCTGTTATAAATGGGGGGGGAGGGGTAAAATATATATTCATGTAATTAACTACTTCACAAATGGAAATTATTGGATAACCACAAAAATCTACATTTGAATGTGTGCTCTATTGATAAACCAAGCACGCACATTCTTATGATCAGTTTATGACAACTTGCCAGTGAGGTAAGTGACCATAGATAAAATTCATTAAAAATAAGTGAAAATTTTAGAACAAAAACGAATCAGTTGTCACATTTCCAACAAAGTTAATGTCATTCATGGTATGAAATGCTGTAGTACACATGCCTATTACAGCTGATTAAGCCCACATCTATCTGTGTGTGAGAGAGAGAGAGAGAGAGAGTAGAAAACAGTACAGGTTCCTGAAAGTTTTCTATGAGAAGCTGGTTGCTGGGGACAGTCAGAGGTGGCTGTGCAGGTCCCTAGGCCTCTCTCATGACACTTCCTCAGAAGAGTGCATCACAAAACCTCCTTGTGACCTAATGGGTGGTCCATATCATGTACTGTGGTGAGGGTCCTCCTAGAGCAGAGGAAGGTGTCACTCCCCCTTTACCTGTAACTCAGCCTGGCTCATGTACTCAAAGCCCACTTTTGAGGTCTCCAGGGAGCCCTATTACTCATCTCCCTTCACTTCTCACTCTTCTTCCTCCAGGTCCCAGGGAATAATCTCAAGGAAGGGATCTTCTCTGATCAGAGTGAGGGAAGGGATAAGAGAGGTTTGGGCATCTCTTTCTCAGCTGGGGGACAGGAAGAGCTCCGGGGACATCTCCGCACACTCTGAACACCTCTCCTCCCCATCATCCTCACTCACTGACAGATGACAGGTTTCAGCCATTAGGGGAGGGCCTCTAGGTGGATACATGGCCCTTTCTTTCTCCTTGGTCCTCAATTCACTTGTGAGAGGATGTGACTCTCCTTCTCTGACTCTTTGTCCTTCAGTTCAGGGTCCTGGGCATGGTCTTTGGTGACCCAGTCATGTTGGTGTTGGACACTCTAGACCGGGGGGTCTCTCTCCATAACCTGCTTTGGGAACAGCAGCAACACTGGATCTGAGAATGTGTGTGGGTTCCAGCTCTTATGGCTATTGCCTCCCAAAATATTTACTTTTGCAATTACCAGGCCCTCAGGGATTCCGTATTGATCTTCTGGCTCCAAGACAGATGTTCACAGAACATCTGTGGCTCCAGAGTGAGTACGGGGCTGATGGTAACTAATACACTCGACAGAGACCTCAGTGCCCACATAGTGCTGTGTCCCCGGGAGGGACTGAGACATAAAACACCCTCTGGGGCCCCTGAGCAGATCCTCAGTCTGCTGGGATTGTTGTCACCATGTCACCAGTACCTGAAGTGACATGACAGGGCCTGAGGCCCCTATGAGGGCCTGTTGACCTGAGAATGTCCCCTCATTGGATCCCATCCAGCCTTCGGCCTGTGACACTCCTACGACACCACCTGTTCCTGGCCATGTCTACACAGGCAGGAGCTTCTGGTCCAGGACATAGGGTCTCTCCAAAGATGGTGGGGGACAAAGGTAAGCTAATCCCAGCCAAGTAAACACAAAGGACATTGAGAGAGCACTGGACCCAGGCACAGAAGTCTCTGACCACACTTGGATCTCCAGCAACTGAATATGACACCATTAAGAAATTAGAGTATTAAATGTTGAACATCAGGTTCCCATGAAAACCTGAAAGAGGAAACACTCCCACTTCTGGAGTTGTGATAGATGAGCTAATAAAATTCTGTGTGTGTTTGGGGATGCAGCTGAGACACAGCTCTCTGTGGCCCCTTGGTAGTGAGAAGGGGCTTCCTTAGCTGGATACCTTCTTTATCAAGATTCCCAGATGTACCAGGTCCTTCTCTGACACCAGGAGATGCTCAGAAATTAGGATCAGGATGGCCCATGGGGCTCTAATTGCAATTCCAAGAGTGTCAGAGAGGGCTGGGAGTGTTTGGGGTTGGAGGGTATGTGGGATAGACTGGGACAATCCTATGTGACCCCTGCCACCTGGGGTCAAGTCCTCTCAGGGTCGGGCATCAGGGTACTCACTAAATTATGCTGACCTGCCAGGACTTTGGAGTCATCACCACTAGGCTGCCTCTACCCGTGGGTCAGCTCATCCTCTCCTCATCTGTTTCCTTCCATCTGTAAGAGCCTGGAGCGTGGAGAGAAGACAGACAGACAGACAGCAGGGGCTTATCTGAGGGCAGCACCTCTGCTCACATGGAAGTTTCTGGATATAGAAAGTGATTTCAGGAACTCAATCACCACACAGAGCTTTAAGGTCAGCGTCTGTTTCTGTACTATGGTGTGGGCTCCTCTCCTCCCCTCCTCACTCCCTGCTCAGGTGATGGCTAACCTTACTCCAGGTGGGTGGGAGACCTCCTGCTCCATGTCCCCACTCTCATACACAGTTGGCTGCCCTCCTGCTCACACCTCTCTGTCCCCTTGTGGTGTCTGTGGCCCAGGTGGGGCTGACTCAGGCGCCTTCAGTGACCACATCCCTGCACAGAGGGCCACATTTGCTGCACTGGAAACAGGGGCACAGTTGGCAATGAGTGAGTAGCTTGGCTACAGCAAGACTTGGATCATGTCCCCAGCTACTGATCCACAGTAGAAGCACCCAGTCCTCTGGGGTCTCCCACACAGTCTCTTGCTCCAGGTTAGGCAGCCTGGTCTCCCTGACCATCCCCAGGCTCCAGGCTGAGGATGAGCCTGATGATTCCTGCTCAGCGTGGGATAGCAGCTGGGGAGTCTGCCCAGTGCTTCAGGCCAGTGGGGAAGAAACACCCCAACCCTGATCTCCTAGACCTCACCCGACACTATGGGGACCTCACAGAGCACCCTGCCGCTGGCCCGTTAAGAGACAAGGGCCACGTTCCACCTGACATATGTGGGGACAATTCAGGGTTATGGGAAATAATAAAGTGAGGAAAAGGCTGAGCTGCAGAAGTAGCAAGTGCCCCAGGGCAGCCTTGTTGTGAATATAATGGTGACCATGTGGATATACGGACATTCACCTACATTCAGGTGGAGTAAAAACAGATTTCAGGTGGAAATCAAGGGGTGATTATTTTCCTAGGTTGCCCTTTATGTCCCATTTGGAGATGCTGGACTCACATGCACAGCAGGTCCACCTCTGATCTCCTGCGGATGCTCATCAGGGTCACCAGCCTCCAGCCTCCTCTGTGTTTCTAGTCTCAGCTTATTCCCTGACCTCCGACGCAGGGCTCCTGCCCCTCCAGGAACATCACTTGATTCACCCAATAGATCCCGCCTTATACACCACAGTGCTGTGCAGATGTCTTTGCCCAACTATCTCGTGTGCACGCTACATGCACACACAGGCATGATCCCCATACATGTGTCCCAGCAGTTCCCTTCATGGTCCTTACACTTAGTATGTACAGCATCAGGAAACCAGAGATATGGTGGGGGCTCTAGAGATACAGTTGGCAGTGATGGGCATTTTGAAATAAATCATAGTTTTCCACTGAAATAAATGTCCAAATGTGAGAGTGTCACCATTACATGAATGGACCTAGAAAGGCCCTTTCTCACTCCACTCTCTTGGGTCACTACATCAGGAAGACTACAGTGAAAAGGAACCTTCTGCTTGGTGTCCAGAGAGGTATGACAGGGCTGGGGGAGATGGGTGCTGAGGGCAGCAGGGGAGCTGTGGAAACAGGGCTTGCAGAGGGTGAGCAAACCACTCAGCTGGTGAGAGGGGCACTAGGCAAACTGTGTCCTCACTGATGTGTGACCTGCCCCCACTGGTGAGGGCCCATCGCCCTGTGAGCTCCTGGCTCAGACTTCCACTCCACACTGCTTCAATCATGGATCATGCCTTCTTTTTCTCTATGGGGTCTGGTAAGATTGAGGCTTTTAGACAAGGAGCAGCTGGAGTGCATGTCCAAGGGAAGTGGGCTCACAGGACAGTCTGCCCAGAGGATAAGACAGTTTGTAGGCAGAATCTCCTCAATGGAACCTCTGAAGACAGCTCTGTGGGATCCCCACCATGTCCTGGGGTCTCTCCTTCAGTCCCTCATGCAGGGAGCCTCTGCCAAATTTTATAGAAAGGAGTCCCCAAAGTCACCTGGGACCTGCTCTCTCCTCAGTTCCAGGTGGATCTTGGACAGAAGCCCCATAAATGCCATGATTGATGTCACTTAGGATGCAGCCTGAGTGGGAACAGATGTTCACTTAGGATCTGGGGTCACTGCTTCAAACTTCCATGGTGCTCTTCAGCCCAGACAAATGAGCCAACATGTCTTCTCGGTTGTCCTTGTTCCATCCATGGTGTCTCTGTTACTAAGCGTCACTGGTCACGGTCAGTGACGAGTCACTCATTGGGGAGATCTCTGCTGTCTAATCTGCACCAGCTTTAGACTGTCTAAGGCCATGACATCCATTTGCATCTTTAAGAATGACTACTTGTCCTTTACCATCAATGCTAAGTATTAACCATTGATTTCGCTTCTTTAATTGCATTTCCTAACACTTGAGAAATAATGCTGAAAATAATGGAAGTGAAGATCGCATTTACCTGTTCCTGATCTTTATGGAAATAGTCCCTTCACTACACCACAAACTGAGATGCTGGCCTCAGGACATCATTAGTGTGTGAGAGAGCGTGTGTACTGCTATATTATACATGTAACTTTTGGTGTTTTATGTGGCTTTTATTAGGATTTTGTGTTAAATTTAGTCAAAAGTTCTTTTGAGACCAATTGGAGCAGTATGATCATATCTCTTGTAATAACATGGTGGGTGATATTAAACTAGTCCTTATTACATAACCCTCCTTCTATCATTGGAATAAACCACATTTCATAATAGGGTGTCAATGGATATGGTAATGACGTCTCTTTGTTCATATTTTATATACTTATTTGTTTCAATATTTAAATTTTCCTTTCTGTGAAATATATTTGGAAAATGTACTTATCAATGTTATAACCTTGTTAAAAGAACTAAGAAATATTTGAAAATTTGAAACACATAAATTGGAACTGTCCAATCTCAGATGGTTTATTAGATGTCCTCTGTGAATATGTTTGTTATTTTAGGCATTTCTGTGGAGTGCTTCTATAATAATATATTCCTATTAAAATTGATCCATTCACTCAATGTATTTCTGGTAGAGCCAATTTTGTATCTTCTTCAAAAAGTAGGTAATCTATTTTTAACAGGAGTGATCTTTCATAAGTTTTATTTTTTCATTTTTCATTTTTCCAAGCAAGATTAGCAGGGGTCCTGTGGTATTGCCCTGTGGTCCCTACACTGCTGTTCAGTGAAGATCTGTCATTGAGGTCTTGTGGCTGTGTGTGGTCTCAGCAGGTGCTTCCTCCCAGGGTTGAAGCCTCCCCCTTCCTCCTCAGTGTGTGGTGTGAGCTGAGCTCCAGCACCAGGGCTCAGGAAGGGGCTGGGCAGTCACTGGATGGACCCCATTTACATGGACAGCCCCTCCTGTGACAGAGGCTAGAGGAGAAAAGGAGCCCTGGGGCAGCCCAGCCCACTGTGGACACCAGGGACTGTGTCACCATGGCCTGGACTCCTTTCCTTCTCATGATTCTGTCTCACTGCACAGGTATGGCCAGGCCTCTGGACACAGGGTAGTCCACGAAGAGAATATTTTGTTTGTTTGTTTGTTTGTTTGTTTGTTGTTGTCCATTTCTAGCTCTATTACCCATGAGTGTGTGTACTTTCAGGTTCCCTGTCCCAGCCTGTTCTAACCCAGCCACCCTCCTTCTCTGCATCTCTGGGAACAACAGCCAGACTCACCTGCACCCTGAGCAGTGGCTTCAGTGTCAGCGGCTACCATATATACTGGTACCAGCAGAAGCCAGGGAGCCCTCACTGGTATCTCCTGAGGTTCTACTCAGACTCAAATAAGCACCAGGGCTCCGGGGTCCCCAGCCGCATCTCTGGCTCCAAAGATGCCCGGGCCAATTCAGGGCTTCTGCTCATCTCTGGGCTGCAGACTGAGGATGAGGCTGACTATTACTGTGCTACAACTTATGGCAGTGGGAGCAGCTACACTTACCCACAGTATCTCCAATAACAAGGAAGTGAGACAAAAATACTTCCAGCAGCTGCCCTTGTCTCTCGACCTCTTTTATTGAAAAACTTCTGTGACGGCTCCTCTGTGAGGAGACCTGTCCTTGAGGAGGGAAGAGTGACATACAGATTATACTTTTGCCTGAGACAGTACAGGTGTCCCTGGAGCACACAGATGAGGGGATAGAGCCCACCTGCCTTATGCCCCAGGTCTTAGGAAAATTAACAAAAATAAATACTTTATTTTTAAAAATATTTTATTTATTTATTTGACACACAGAGAGAGATCACAAGTAGGTAGAGAGGCAGGCAGAGAGAGAGGGGGAAGCAGGCTCCCCCCTGAGCAGGGAGCCCGATGTGGGACTCGATCCTAGGACCCTGAGATCATGACCTGAGCCAAAGGCAAATGCTTTAACCCATTGAGCCACCCAGCCGCCCTAAGAATAAATACTTTAAAAGAAAAAACAGCAGCCTTTCCTTCCTATTGTGTCTCCTTGACTATTGTCAGGAAGCAGGAATATCCTGTCCATTTCCAGATCCTTTTATTTGGACTAAGAATCCAATTGCCATGAGACAGATTAATAATAGAAAAATAAAATTTAGTAGCATGCATATGGGAATCCAGAGAGACATGGAAATTCCAAAGACACTCCGGCAAAATGACATATATATGTTTCGTTTTATTTTGTTTTGTTTTGTTTTGCTTTTAACTGCAAAGGTGGTAAGGGTCCAGTATTCAATGCAAAGAAATCCAATTCACAGACAGAGAGGAGAGTAAGACTAAGAACTGGACTAAGAACAAATTGATATGAGCCAGATTAATAGGAGAAAATCAAATTTATTTTTTTAAAAGATTTTATTTATTTGACAGAGAGAAACACAGCGAGAGAGGGAACACAAGCAGAGGGAATGGGAGAGGGAGAGGCAGGCTTCCCACTGAGCAGGGAGCCTGATGTGGGGCTCGATCCCAGGACCCTGGGATCATGACATGAGCTGAAGGCAGACACTTAACTGAGCCACCCAGATGCACCAGAAAATCAAATTTAATAGTGTACATATGGGAATGCACACAGACATGGAAATTCCAAAACACTCAGGCAAAACGAAGTATATATGTTTTTCTGAACTACACAGGAAGTAGGAGTCGACTATTCAGTGCAAGGAAATGCAATTCACAGAAAGAGGAACGGGAGTAAATGTTTGGTAGACAAATGTGTGTAGATCCACTGGGAAACAATGGGACACAGATGACTTTGACCAAACAGGCCTGGCTGGTTCCCCCTTGTCTGCCTGTCATGTCCTAGTGTAGTTGTCTGTGGTGGGAGCTCTCTTCCCGGAGGAGGTGCTCTGCATAAATCCTGTTAGTCAACTGAGGGGGAGGTAAGGAGGTTTTCCGGAGTCTACTGGGTTTCAACTGCTTTGTAACTCACATAATCTTCATGACATAGTGGCCCATCCAGGACCGTCCTGTCCTTTTCCCCTACAGTTATCTCCTCTGATTCTTCCCTGAAGTCTCACACATTAAAAGTTAAATAGACATGATGGGACTGGAAGAGATTATGCTGAGTGAAATAAGTCAAGCAGAGAGAGTCAATTATCATATGGTTTCACTTATGTGTGGAGCATAAGGAAAAACATGGAGGACATCGTGAGAAGAAATGGAAGGGTGAATGGGGGGAAATCGGAGGGGGAGATGAACCATGAGAGACTGTGGACTCTGAGCAACAAACTGAAGGTTTTGGAGGGGAGGGGGATGGGGGGTTGGAGGAGCCTGGTGATGGGTATTGGGGAGGGCACTTATTGCATGGAGCATTGGGTGTGGTGCATGAACAATAAATCTTGGAACACTGAAAAATAAAATAAAAGTAGTTGGAAAAAAAAAATAGAGGGCGCCTGGGTGGCTCAGTGGGTTAAAGCCTCTGCCTTTGGCTCAGGTCATGATCTCAGGGTCCTGGGACTGAGCCCTGATCAGGCTCTCTGCTCAGTGGGCAGCCTGCTTCCCCCTCTCTCTCTGTCTGCCTCTCTGCCTACTTGTGATCTCTCTCTCTGTGTAAAATAAATAAATAAAATCTTAAAAAAAAAAAGTTAAATAGAGATTTTTGTTTCATCTTGTTGAACCAGAATCTTTGGCTGACAATAAGTCAGTTCAGTTAAACTCATGCCAGGAGGCGGTGATGCAGGTGTGCTCTCAACATTAGGCCCATTTTGAGCAAGCAGTCAGGTAACTGAGAAGGGACATTTTTATAGAAACAAAAAGTAAAGCATAGGTTAATGGTCAAAGGTAATTATAAACCCAGTGTCTTAGGCCTGAGTGCTGCCAGTGATATTTCTAGATCTTAGGCTGGAGACATCTTCAGATGAAGTAAGGGCAGATGACTTTCTGATGGGTTTTCCAGCTTTGCTATTCTGATGTCTCTGGCGATCTTTTTGAGTAGCCCACAGAGCAACAGGCAGGAAGATTGTCTATACATCATCTATTGTGGAGATTTCTCTCAAGTTTATATAAAGTCTTTTTTAATTTTGTTTGCAGGGCTTCAGGAGAAAGGGAGATCTTAGTTTTGAAATTATTCTACTTATAAGAAAGGTGGCAGAACAATTAAAAAATGTTAGCTTGGAGAGTTGTAGCCAGACATTGGAGAATTCTAGAAGAAACTAGGATTTAGCCCCATTTATAGTGAACACTATTAAAATCTGATATCTACAAAGATGTGTTATTGAAACATATTTTTCGGTGAAAATACCCTCATTTTTACTGAGGATAGCCAAATTAATACTAATGTGTTTGCAAAATATGTGTAGTTTGAAAAAAAATTGTCCTGGTTATGTACATAGTGACACAAACACAGTGGCTGACCATGTACGTTCTTGAAAACCTGCATTGCTAGAACTCTTATAATGAATCTGTAGATTGGGCTTTTAACTGCCCTTCAAGGCCAAAAGGTAAGTCAGATACTTAACATCAGAATTCCCTGTGATACCTATAGATTAGGATGAATTCCTCCTTTTAGAGTTTCTCAAAATATCTTATGGTCCCTGCGCCTACAAAAAAGTCACCTTTTTAAAAAGATATTTATTTATTTATTTACTTACTTATTTGAGGGAGAGAGAGCATGCTGGGGGTTGGTGGGAGGGAAATGGGGGGAGACGATCTCAAACAGACCCCACCCTGAACTCAGAGCCCAACAAGGGCCTCTAGCTCAGTACCCTGAGATAGTGACCTGACCTGAAATGAAGAGTTAGACACCTAAGCCACTGAGCCATCCAGGCACCCTGAACGTGACTCTTTAATCCCTGGTGATGCTGCTGGGAACCCTGTAAGTGGTACCAGGCTGGTATTTTCAAGGGGCTCTATTGGCTCCTTAATGTCAACCTTAGTCCTTAAAGCTGTCTGGTCCTGTCCGGGTCTGTGAATGTCTCTCTCAAATGTGGCATTCCAGCACAACCTTGTTAATGGATCTAGTGTTTGCTATTGTGTCCTGTTTCAAGGACAAGTTCTTACTGACCCGTGCAAATACCTATGTATATAAGAATATGTAAGGAAACTTCCTGAGTTTGGATGGATCACACAGGGAGAAATGATAAATGTTTTAATTTGTTCACAAAGGTATATTTTATCGAATTGATCTAAGTCAGCTTCAGATAAAAAAATTCATAAATTTAGAAAAATGAAAACCGTTTAAGAGTCTGCCATGTTTTTAGGCAGTAACCTCTGACATCAGCCACAGCAACTTCTTTCAGGACATGTCTCTAAAGGCAAAGGAAATAAAAGCGAAAATGAACTTTTGGGACTTCATCAAGGTAGAAAGCTTCTGCACAGCAAAGGAAACAGTCAACAAAACAAACAGGCAACCCACAGAGTGG
>JAPYYM010003799.1:0-10762 GCA_028534135.1 Potos flavus
ATGGGAGAAGGTATTTGCAAATGACGTATCTGATAAAGGGTTAGAATCCAAATCTATAAAAAACTTACCAACTCAACACCCAAAAGACTGATAATCCAGTTAAGAAATGGGCAGAACACATGAACAGACATTTCTCCAAAGAAGGCTTCCAGATGGCTAACAGGAACATGAAAAGATGCTCAACATTACTAATCATCACAGTAATGCAAATCAAAATGACAATGAGGTACTACCTCACCCCTATCAGAAAGGCTAAAATTAACAACACAGGAAACAATGGACGTTGGTGAGGATGCAGGGAAAGGGGAACCCTCTTACACTGTTGCTGGGAATGCAACCTGGTACAGCCACTCTGGGAAACAGTATTTTTGAGGTTCCTCAAAAAGTTAAAATAGAACTATCCTATGACCCAGCAATTATACTAGTAGGTATTTACCCAAAATATACAACAAATACTGACTCAAAAGAGCACATGTATCCTGATACTTATAGCGGTATTATCAACAATAGCCATATTATGGAAAGAGCCCAAATGGCCATTAACTGATGAATGGATAAAGAAGTGATATATATATATATATATATATATATATGATTACTCAGCCATCAAAAAGAATGAAATCTTGCCCTTTACAACAATGTGGATGGAGCTAGAGTATATTATGGTAAGTGAACTAAGTCAGTCAGGGAAAGACAAATACCATATGATTCCACTCACTTGTAGAATTTAAGAAACTAAACAGATGAACATATGGGGGAGGAGGAGAGAGAAGGCCCAACAAACCATAAGAGACTCTTAATGATAGAGAATAAATGGAGGGTCGATGGGGGGAGGTGGGCAGGGGATGGGTTAAATGGGTAGTGGTATTAAGAAGGGTACTTGTTATATAGATCACTGGTTGTTGTATGGAAGAGATGAATCACCGAGGTCTACTTCTAAAACCAACATTGTACTGTATGTTAAGTAACTAGAATTTAAATAAAAACTTAAAAAATATATATACAGCATTTTTCACAGAGCTAGTACAATCCTAAAATTTGTATGGAATCAGTAGAGACCCCAAATAGCCACAACAAAGAATATTTGACCAAAAAAACTTCATTATTTGGACCTGAATTAATGCCTTCAAAATTCAAGAGGACACATACTTCGAAATACAGGTATAAAAAAATAGATGGTAATTCCAGCAGAAAGAATAATAACAGTAGAGACAAGATTTGGAAACCCAAGAAATGAATACAAAGAGTACCAGAATGAAAAGACAGAAATGTTGGAAAAGGGGATCATTAAACAACAGCAAAATATTTTCTTTAGGGAAAGGAAGACTTGGGTCTGATTATTAACAGACTCAGTTGATTTCCAGTAAGGTTTAATGAGAAAAGATGCACACTTAAGCGTATCCTGGTAATTTCCTGAACCTGAAGAATAAAGAGAATCTTTATCCTTAAAGAGAATTATAAAATCTGGCAGAAAGTAAGAAATTGAAAGTATTTACAAAAGAAAAGTTTGAGGCAGGCATTTGATACTTGAAACTGCAAGAGCCATCTACAAGCTACTGAGAGAAAAGGTAACAATTTCCAAATGTTATACCTAAAGATTTGGCTCATCTGTCAAAATATTTTTTTAAATTCCAAGTATGTATCATCCACACACTCTATATAAGGAAAATGCTTCACTAACCAAACAATTACTGAATCAAAACAGAGAATTTAAGATGGGAAAGATGAATAGAAGAGGAAATAATGAGAGACAGAAAATATTTCATCCAATTTCACTCTATACATATATGCATATATACACCCATATATTATATGTACACATGAATATAAACATATAAACAATGCAAAATAATACAGTGGTTGCAATATAAGTGAAAATATGTAATATTTAAGTCAAATAGTCATACTATTAAAAAGATTACTAATAGAACATAAAATGTTTAATCAATTAATGAAAACCTAGGAGTTGAAGAGAAAGCTAGTAAAGGTAGAAACTTTTAAGGGACATTTGGTACAAAGATATTTACTTCAGCACAATTTATAAAGTCAAGAAGATAGAAAGAGTGAATTTTTTTTAGGATTCCATTTATTTATTTGAGAGAGAGTGAGAGAGACAGAGCAGGAGTGGGAGGGGAAGAGGGAGAAGCAGACTTTAAGCTGAGCAGGGGCCTCCCACAGGACTGGATCCCAGGACCCTGAGATCACGACCTGAGCCAAAGGCAGATACTTAACTGACTGAGCCACCCAAGTGCCCCAAGAGTGAATGTTTTAATAAATATCATAAACATGCCATGAACATTATGTGGCCCTTAAAAAGGAGTCTTAGGTAGATTTCCAAAATTTGTTTGTCAAAAGACAAAATGCAAAGCTGCATATATAGAATTAATTCCAATTTGTCTGAGTGTTGTGTGTGTGCATGCACATGCTCTTATGGATATGTTTTATGAGCACTGAGAAGAACGTGAAAGGAAAAAATCCTAGATGTTACTATTGGTTACTTTCTTGGGGGAGGGCAGGGTGTTAGGAAAAAAAAACACAAAAAAGAAAATTATTTTTCAAAATATTTTTATCTTTAAAAAATGATGTATTATGGGAGCTCACTTTTATAAAAGAACATATAGATATGTATGTCTATATATATTAATATATGCTATGCACAAAGAGACACAAAATACAGTTATTAAAACTTAAATTAAAAAAAAACCTTAATGGAAGCCTTCTTGATGTAGTAAGTTTCAGACTGTGTACTTTCTTCTGTATTTACGATATATAAAGATTTATAAATACCTTATAGCTATCTTCATAGCGAAAAATTCACAAAGAAATATTAATGTTATAATTATTCTTTATTAAGCACAAATATGGTATCACTAGACTAACAGCCTTATATATATCATAGTTAATTTGCACAGAACTCCTGTAATGTAAGCATTATTACCACATGACAGTTGAGGAATCTGAGTTTAATGAAGGTTATATCTCTCACAAAGATGATGGAGCTAGTGGGGGAAATCCAAGTCTGTCTCTCTAAAAAGATTTACTTTTGAATATTACTCAGTACTTAACTTATTTCTGCTCCCCACCCTATTGTCCTCCTTCCCCTCCTAGGCATATTTTCTTCCTTTTTCTGACCATTTCCTGTAAAGTGGCTTTATGCCAAGAGATTTTCTTTGCAGAATTTGTGCACTAAAACCTCTCATCTCTATTTCCAGTACTTTACTGGTTTTGCTAATTATGACACACTATGACTAAACCATCACCTTCACATGTTGTTTACATTTTCAGGGGCATTTCATTATGTTTTTACTTTGCATAATATAGAATTTTTTATTTATTAGTGTAGAAAGTGTCAGTATGTATGAACATACTTAATAAAAACAAATGCCAGCATAAATTTTTTCACTTTTAATATAGTTTCCTCAAAAAGTTAAAAATAGAACTACCCTACGACCCAGCAATTGCACTACTAGGTATTTATGCAAAGGATACAAAAATACGGATTTGGAGGGGCAAATGAACCCTGATGTTTATAGCAGCATTATCAACAAGAGCCAAATTATGGAAAGAGCCATGTCCATCAACTGATGAATGGATAAATATGGACATGGAACAGATATATAATGGAGGATTACTCAGCCATCAAAAAAAAAAATGAAATCTTGCCATTTGCAACAAGGTGTATGTAGCTACAGTGTATTATGCTAAGCAAAATAAGTCAGAGAAAGACAAATACCATATGATTTCACTCATGTGTGGAATTTAGGAAATAAAACAGATGAACATATGGGAAGGGAAAGAAAGAGAAAGAGGGAAGCAAACAATAAGAGACTCTTAATGATAGAGAACAAACTGATGATTGATGGAGGGAGCTATAGAGGGAGAGATAGACTACATGGGTGATGGGTATTAAGGAGGGCACTTGTCATGTAGAGCACTGGGTGTTATATATAAGTGATGAATCACTAAATTCTACTCCTGAACCAATATTACCTTGTATGTTAACTAACTAGAATTTAAATAAAAGTTTGGAAGAAAACAATTTTCTCACTTTTAATGCAAACTTTCAGATGTTTTAAGAGGCTTGAAAGTGACTCAGAATCCTTAACATTTACTGCATCTACTTCTCATATCTAAACTAATTGAAGAAATTGCTTTATTGGGTGGGAGGTGGTTCCAAGAGTCTCATTTCTTAGATATCAATCTTTCAATTTTAACTTTGATTATCAACCAGAATTTTTAAAAATTATTTTCTTCCTGAAACATTAACTGAAATCAGGACAGTGATCAAAAAGCCATTAAGCTCTTTCCCAATCATTCAATAATCATTAATACTTATTGATTGCTCGCCAGTTTTGATGTTACATGAAGATAAAAATCTCATGATTTCAGCTTAAACTGAAGTAGTAAGATCTTTACAAAAACTTGGTAAGAACCATTATTTTATTCTCTTAAACTAGATGAGACACTAATTGCTTTAACTTATTTTGATTTGTCACCAATGAAATCCATGATTAGATAACAAATATTACATGTATGAGATAATGGAAGTTATTCATTTGTTTTGTAATAAAATTGATTCATACAGAAATTACTACCTTTGAGACTTGATGCCATTGGTAGTTGAATGCCCTATCCCATTAAACACTGTCCTCACTGAACAATTATTAAGCTAGAAGTACAAGTATCCCTTATATCAACTCTTACTTCCTAATGAGTTATAAAATTTTTATCCAGAATTCAATGTTTGAATTTTAAAGTACATGCATCCTTATTTTATGAGGAATCCAGGAAACACAAAGCGCACTACAGTGCTACCTCAGCTATTCTCCTGATAGGCTCAAGTCAGATATTCAAGTAGTTTAAACTTATTGGATATTACTATTTTCATCTTCATCACACTTTCCCTATACACTTAATTTTTCAGGGGTCCCAGTATTTATCTGGGGCAAAAGTCTCAATACAGTACTAACCCAGGTGTAAATTAGATAGTGAGAAAGTAAACCAACGGCTTTCTGGGTCATGATGTTCCTAAATGAATATATACAAAGCTTAAAGAATCTAAAACACTATTTGAGTAAGGCCACTCAGTAGCCATATCTGGAAGAAAATAGAGGCAAGGCCATTCTACAAACACAAATGACAGAAGAAATTAAATGCCTCCTTTTTCTGATGAACATGAGTGACTACTGCTTCTTTACCAATGTCAACTAGAGTCCTGATTTAATCTTCCCATTTCCTAGATAAAAATGTAAAAATAATATAATACATTATTTCCTGGGGTGCAGTCCCCTTTGCTGTAGCAAGCATAAACCTAACTTTATTTGTATGAAGGTGTGTTCCTAATGATAGGTGATGTTTGGTTAGTTAATATTTTTTATGTATTGTTGCACTATTTCTTTACCTTATTGTATATATTTATTGAACTATAGAAGTAATAAAATAATTTATACTCACTACTGTGAAGTACTGAGTCAAACTATGCCTAAGTGTATCTACTAATGAATACGTTAAGTACTTAAATAGTAGGTGTGATAAGAGATTCCTATTATGAAGAAATCCTTGATAGACTGAACTATTAGAGAAATTGTCTGCATTGGCAGGGAAACACATTATGTTTCCCACTTAAAATGCTAAAATACAAGCTCACACTGTCCAAACTTAAACTATTCAGATATCTACAGGACCAGATTAAGATCAGATACTATACTGGAGCCCCCTGACTGGGATACTAGAGGAGGGAAATGACATAATGAGATACATTTTTTTCACATTTTCTTCACTTTAAGTACCTGCAGTTGAGTTACATGTGTTGCAAACACAAAAAAAAATATTCTACCTTACCAACAACCATGATTTTCTGAATGAGCAACTATTTAGATGGATCATGAGTGAAAGGAGGATTGTAGTAGAAAAGCAATGTTCATTTTGCACTTATGTATCAGAAATGATAAAAGCACCATCTCAATCAGGCCATATAACAATCTGAGAAAGTAGGAATCATTGTCCCATTTCACAGTAAGAATCAGTAAGAAGCTCTTCAGATTCAGAAGCTTTCGCATCTGTCATTGTACCATGTTTTAATCACAGTTAATTGAGGGCTTGTGACCTGCCTCTCCACTGTTTCAGATTGTCGCTGCAATGTAAACCAAAGGTGACCAAAGTGTTACTACTTTCAAGATAATATCTTAATCCTTAAAGTCTAAATATAATGTTCCTAATACAATGTGAATATAAAGGAAAATGTGGTACTTCATTAAATTAGACATAGGGACAACTAAAATGAATATGCTGAAGAAGAAATGTGGTTAGGAGAAAGAAGTAGCTCACAGTTTCTAGCTATTTTTAACCACTTTTGTTCCTCATCCTGTATCTGTACATAAGTGAGTATCCTTGAAAAGGCATAGAGGATTTTAATGCAAATTATAGTTTAGTCATAAGCTACTTTTACAAAATGGCAGAGGTGTCTTCGCCATCACTTTTCCTATATGAGATCCCTGCCCCTTTTTGAATGACTGATATCAGGAGTGTCCTTACACATTAGGAGAATAAGTTGAAGGATGAAATCATACCTTGCAGAAGTCAGCAGAGTTATCATGATCTCAACACATTCGATTAATAAGCACCATATACCAAATTTTCATAGAAGAGATACATGCAGGCAGCAGCCTGTGGTTTTTCACTAAGTTCCTGTGCTTCTGATTGGTCCAACATTTGCAACTATCACTCCCCAGATCTCATCACATCGTAAGTCACAGATCCTCTAACTATGCATTTACCTAAGTCCTATTTCGAATGAACAAAACTCTTAGCCTCTTAGCAGTCTCCTGCTGCTTTTGCTGCTGCTATAGTATTCTTTCTTCTATCTCTTTGTATTCTGCATTTTTGTGCATCTACATGATACTGGTGAGGGAGAGATGTTTTTGTCTAGTCTCAGTACTTCTGCATTTCTATCTTGTGCTCTTTGCCCAAACAGCTGTGGACTACACTGAGCTAGGGTTTGTTACTCCCATCTACGCTAAAATGTGCTCATGTGTGTCAGTCACACTAAGCCAACTTTAGCTACCATCAGACAAAAACCCTCAAAGCTCAGCTGCAGAAAACAAATATTCATTTCTAATTTCTGCTATATGTTCACTGGGGGTTGTCAGAATGGCTCTGCTTATCACTAAATGGCCTGAGGTGAAGGTTCAACCATGTTTTCAGATGTGGTCAGTTGTTTTGCAATAAGGATGTGACACACCTCTCACTTCCTCTCACCGGCCATTGGACAAAATTAGTTACATAGCCCCCTAAACAAAATGGCACCAGGCAATGAAATCCTACCATGTTCTGGGAGGGGAGAGAGCAGGAAATAGTTGGAAAACAGCATTAATGACTACTGCACTAAACATGTGTAAAGACAAACATTAACAATTCTGAATTGCTTACCTTTAAATTTTCATTAAAGTACTGGTAAGGAGAGCAATGTTGGTTTTTGTTTTGTTTTGTTTTTTGACTCAACCTATTTGTTTTTAAAAGACTTTATCTTTTTACTGCAGTCTTAGGCTCAGAGGAATATCGAGCAGAAGGTACACAGATTTCCCATAATCTTCTTGCCCTCACACAGCATAGCCTCCCCAATTATCAACATTCCCCACCAGAGTGGTACATTTGTTACAGTTAATGAACCTACATTGACAAATCATTATCATCCAAAGCCTATAGGTTACATTAGGCTTCACTCTTGGTGGTGTACATTCTGTGGATTCAGGCAAATATAAAATAACATGTATCCATAATTATAGTACAATACAGAATAGCTTAACTGTCCTAAAAATCCTCTGTGTTCTGCCCATTAACCCCTCCTTCACACAACCCCTGGAAACCAGTGCCATTCTTATAAACGTCACAGTTTCATCTTTTCCAGAATGTCATATATTTGGAATCGTAACGTATGTAGCCTTTTCAGATTGACTTCTTTCCTTAGTGATATGCATCTAAATTTCCTTTATATCTATTCATGGCATGACAGATCTTTTTTTTAGTGCTAAATCATATTTCAATGCTTGGATGTACCGTATTTATTCTTTCACCTACCAAAGGATATCTTGGTTGCTTCCAAGTTTTGGCAACTATGAAAAAAGCTGCCATAAACATCCATGTGTAGATTTTTCTGTGGACATAAGTTTTCAACTCCTTTGGATAAATACCAAGGAGTAAGATTGCTGGATTGTATACTAAGAGTATGCTTAATTTTGTAAGAAACTGCTAAAATGTCTTCCAAAGTGGCTGTACCAGTTTCCATTCCCACAGGATTAATATTTACTGAATAAATACCATGTGCTATCATTTGTGCTTGGTTATATCAATAGGATCTTGCTGAATTTAATATCATTCATTAGAAGTAATTATTTCAAGAATCAGGAACAGAAAAACTCAGTTTTATAGAAGTAGGACAACTATGCCCAGATACATTAGTGCATTAATGCCATCAAGCTTCCCTTTTATCCTATTACAGGTATAGTCCCATTCTGCATTATGCCATCTGCCTTGCATGCCTGCTTTTCCCCTGACACCTTTCTTTAATCTGCAACATTAAGTATCCCAACCTCAGCAGCTGAGCCACTTATTCTCCTTCCTGTTCTTATTTATGGTAGTATCAGACTCAAAGAACCCTAGACTAGTCAGTCATTAGAGGGCTCAATATCAGGCAACACACGACCTTAATCTTCTACTGCTCATATCTTTTTCTTTTTGAACTCTTGCTTTATTTTTAAATCAAAGTCTTGTCTTCCATGCTTTCTGGATTTGGGGGCTTATGTTGTTCTTGTTATCTAAATACTTGCTTGGATTTGGCTAATTATTTCAGTATCTTTTAAACAGAAGATATTTATTTCCAAGTCCCAGTCCCCTGCCTTTGACTATGCTCTTTTGAATGCCAATTGATCAAATATTCACGCTTTGTCCTATGACCTCCATTTGATTATTCTCCTCACTCCTGGCACTATTCCTGTTGGTTTCTTTGATCTCAAACACTGAATGTCTCTAGATTACTTTGTACACTAATGACAACAAGCAAATTTTTCAAACACAGAGAAATTTATGCAGGATCAGCAGAGTCCTATCTCACCATTAGATTACTAATTGCCCCCACAGAATGACCATCACCATACAAATTCAGGAAATAACAAGCTATCACATCATATTTCTTCACTGACCTATTAATGTGATGAATTATGTTCATTGCTTATGGAACATCAAATCATTCTAGCATTTTTGAACAAATCTTTCTGGTTCAAGTTTTGATTTTTTAATATATTGTAACATTTGATTTGCAAGTTTTTTCCTTAAGGATTCCCCACACATATTGAAAATAAGTTTGGCTTTTTTTTTTTCTTTTGTGATTTTTGTGAAGTTTAGAGAGATTTTCTTTTACTGCCTACACAGAAAGAGGAAAACTGGGCAGGGATATGCCTCTAACCTTGTTTTATTTACCCTGAAAGGGGATTATGTAATGAAATAAGCTCAAAAGATGGCTCTTGCTCTGAAATTTCTAACTCTAGGAACTACAAAAAGTATAGGAAAGAAAGTGTGCCAAAGGGATCACAACTTGGAAGAACTCCCTCCCCACCAAAAACAAATCAGGGAGAAGGAAAATACCACAGATTAGCAGTGGAAGATAAAATGTCTTCAAACCTGAGTCATCATAGAATTTCTTCTATGATCTAGGGATGGAGTAAAGAAAAGGCAAGGGAAGAGCTTAGGATTACCGTAGAAATGTACCTACCATACAGTTAGCTGAAGAAGTAGGCATACCTCTTCAGACCCCAGAATATTGTAAAGGCATGAAAGACACATCTTACGTATTCATCCCTATTATCCGTTTTGAGCCTTAGTCCATGGGAATGAATTTTGGGTTGGTCACCCAGGGCTCAGCTGGATAACAAAAGTTTTAGTAGCTTTCTCCTAGACATGATACTATAACATACTAGTTAGGTGGGTCATTTATAAACAATTACATACAAAATCTTTAATGGCTCAGACACAATGTGAATTTATTTCTTACTCATGTAATAATCCAAGGCAGTTTATTCTCAAATTAAGTAAATTCTAAAATCAAGAATTTGATGGGTTTTAATGAAACTGGACCATTCCCTTATACCATACACAAAGATAAACACAAAATGGATGAAATATCTCAATGTGAGAAAGGAATCCATCAAAATTCTAGGGGAGAACATAGGCAGTTACCTCTTTGACATTGGCCACAGTAACTTCTTTCAAAACACATCTCCAGAAGATGGCGGAGGAGTAAGAGGCAGAGATAGTGTCTGATCCCAGAAGTGCAGCTAGATAGTTATCAAACCACTCTAAACACCTACAAACGTAGCAGGAAATAGAAGAGAAGACGAATAGCACCTCTAGAAACAGAAAATCGACCACTTTCCGGAAGGTAGGACGTGCAGAAAAGTGAATCCAAAGCGACGGGAAGATAGACCGCGGGGGGAGGGGCCGGCTCCCGGCAAGCCGCAGAGCAGCGGAGCACAAAATCGGAACTTTTAGAAATCTGCTCCACTGAGGGACATCGCTCCAGAGGCTACGCGGGGGGTGGAGCCCTCGTGGGGACAGTGTGGTTTCAGGACCCGTGGGGTCACAGAAAGACGGGGGGTGTCTGAGGGTGGCAGAGCTCCCAGGTATCAGAACAGGGAAGCCAATAGCAGAGACCGAGCCGAACAGTGAGCTACCAGCTCGGGCTTACCTTGAACCGTGATCCCGGCACAGT
>JAPYYM010000038.1:0-20141 GCA_028534135.1 Potos flavus
TATCTATCTATCTATCTATCTATCATCTATCTACCTATCTATCTGTCATCATCATCCATCCATCCAGTCTATCCATCATCTATCTATCCACCCATCTACCATCCGTCCATCCATCCATCCTTCCATCCATTCATCTATCATATCTATCATCCATCTATTCTATGTATCAATTTATGTATCTATGTATCTATCACCTCTCTCCTCTATGTATATATTATTTAAATATTTCTTTTATGACCATTCTTAATGTGTGTATATATAATATTTATAAACATATAAAAGGATGTATACACACATATATCACACATGTATGCAGATAGAAGGATGCATGCAGAGGATTATATGATAGACACACATCCCACATGTATCTCAACCGGAGTGTCCGTGTGTGCCCAGTCACTCCTTCGAATCCATATGAAAACAGTCTCCAGTTTCTGATGTCTCCACGAGAAGCACACACAAAGACAAAAACAGTGCACAAAAGTCGGGTTTTTTTAATCTGAGCTTTGTTCCTGGTGTACGGGGAGGTTTCTGTTCTATTTCTTTGTGTCTAGTGCACGCCCGGAGGCTCAGTACTAACTCAAATAATTATTACTTGCCTGAGGAAATTAATAAGTGCAGGGTATCTACTATTTCTTTAAAGGGGATTTGGCCGTTGGGGTGGTGTAGACTCCTATCCACTGGATCCTGTTATTGGTTTTTTTGAGGACTCTGGTCTGCTGTTCCTTAGCTGTGAATATGGGGTAGTTTGGAAATGCAACAGGTCTGTCCGGGAGGCTCATCTATTTGGGGTGATCATCATAGAAAGGGACCAGTCAAGTGGCATTTTTAGCACCAAAAACCTTGATGCCTAAGATCCAAGGTTCTAGAAAGGAGGCAATGTGAGAAGAGCCTGAGACGCTTGGCAGGGAGCCCCCCATTTACTGTCGGACGAGGTTCACTGGGCTGGGCTGATGCACTTGTTTTCAGCACAAGCCAGGGAGACGTCTGTCATGGATGGTCCCTTTCACGGGGTCAAAATGGGTGTCCATTCGTGATGTCCATTTCCTCATCTTACGGTAAATTGAAGCCGGTCTGGAATCCAAAAGTTTTATATATATATAGACATTCTTCAATATTCTCCTTATCCAAAAAAAAAAAAAAGGTGCAGATTGAGACCGAAACAACTGGAGCATTTTTGGTGTCTGGGAACTTCCATGGGGCTGGCTGCCGGCTCTCCCCTGCTTCTTTTAGATTGCATTTGTATGTTAAGCCACAAAGCGCCAGCAAGGGCGTGCATTCTCTTTGATGGGATTGACGTTAATTGCTCAATACAGAATGCTTAGAGCTGGAATTTCAGATCGCTGATAATGAGCAGGGCGTAGTTCTGGACCGCTCCTGGAAAATTGTGGTCACTAATGTAGAAGCAGAAGGGAACAGCAAAGCTCATCTGGGAGAGTCTCCAGAACCTTCCTCATTAAGAATTTAAATACTTTATGGAAAAGGTGTGGCTTAGAGGCAGAGATACTGGCTCTGAGAATGAAACAGAAAAAAGAGCCGAGTATTTGGGGGAGGATGATTCAAATGAGATTTCATTGCCGCTTGGGTCTGCTCCGAGCTCCCGGAAGTCTCCTGGAAATGACAGCATTGCTCTATTTCGGGTGTCAGCCATCCATGCAGTGAGGTCCACATCTGGCCCACGGCTTGATTTTATAAATAAAGTTTTATCGGTACACAGCTATATGCATTCATTTGCATATTAGTACCGTCTCCGGCCATTTCCTGTGACAATATCAGGTTTCAGTATTTTCAAAGGAGATCCAGTGGCTCGCAAAGCCCAAAGTGTTTAACTCTTTGGACTTTTCAGAAAACATTTGACAAACCTTTGTCTAGTGGTAAGCTTGGCTGCCTTTTAGACAGAATCCTCATTTGCCCTCGGCCTTAGAGATTTCAAATCACCTCTCGGGAAAATTTTGTTTCTAATGTGTAAAGTTTGAATACATGTTTTCTTTCTACTGTTCATATTCCCTTGGACTTTAATAAAGTCACTGTTTTTATTTTTTTATTTTTTTGAAAGGTTATATATTCTCTACATTTTATTTTATTTTTTCCCCAATTACTTTTATTTTTTCAGTGTTCCAAGATTCATTGTTCATAGACCACACCCAGTGCTCCATGCAATACGTGCCCTCCTCAATACCCTCCATGAAAAGTCACTATTTTTAACATGATAAAGAAAAACGAAACAACAATGAGACCATTTAAATTTTGGGGAGCCCCCATTTTTTGTTTTCTCTGGTGGATTTTAGGTAACTCCACCAAATTGCTGTTTTTCTAAGAAAGGCTGGCTGAAAAGTTCACCTAGAACTTTATGAGTAATCTTCAAATACTGTGAAATGGATGATTCATTTGTGATTAACCAGTAGATTCCATTTTCATCGAAAGACCAAGATGTCAACAAAAGGTCCCCGGACATGGCTTATTTGTCCTTCGCTTTGCCCCTCTTCACCTCCTGCCCAGCGTGTCTCGCTTCCCGCGCTGAGTCTGCCTTCCTTTTTAAGTCTATCATCTTCGCTTTTCTCCTTCTCCTGTTTGCATTTTGACATGGGATTCCTACCTCCCTCTCTATGAAATTCAGCATTCAGGTACATCCCACGGCATTTCTCTGCCTCTGCCTGGAGTCACTGCACCTGTCTTATTGCTAGTTACCTCTCCCTGACCCTTGGTTTCCCAGAGCTCAGTGGGCTGTGGAGATGGCCCAAACTCCTGGACGCCCACGCAAGCAGCCATTGAGCAATCCGTCTTCCCTTTGGTTTAGTTGCCAGTGGGCGGAAGAGAAATATCAAAGCCAGGAGATGAGGACCTGGGGGGAGAGGGTCCTTCCTATCCACGCACTTTGATAAAGACCCTCACTAACTCTTGTGGGGATTTATTGCATTCTGATGGTTTACAGAGTGATTGAGCAACCTAGTTAGCCAATGAATCTGAGTCTGAAAATGAGCAGTAACACGATGGTTTCCTTGATTTTTAACTGCATCTAGAATTGGTTGGGTGTTGTCTCTGAACCCTTCTGGTTTTCTCTTTCCTGTTGGTTATTTTAGGGGCCGCCCTGAGTCAGCTGTTGTTGGGATGTTGGAAGACAATTGACACATCTAAGAGCAAACTGAGGACCTTAGATAAGAAGGTAGGACTATGTATCAGGAAAAGGCTGTAAGGCTGCGTTTCAGAAACACATCATAGAGCAGGGTTTTTATTTCTTTTTTTCCTGCCCAGATTCAGACTGTGATTCTGGACCTGAAGGATAATTGTTCTGTCTGAATTTTAGGTTAAGTTTAAATTCCAGCCATTTGGAAAAATTCTGCCATGTTGACAGTATATATATATATATATATATATATATATATAATTTATATATATATATAAATTTATATATATAAATATATTTTTATATATAAATTATTTAAAATTTATATATAATTTATATATATATTTAAAGATTTTATTTATTTATTCGAGTGACTGAGTGAGTGAGAGAGAGAGCACAAGTTGGGGGAGGGAGAAGGGAAGCAGACTCCCCACCGAGCAGGGGGCCCTATGCGGGGCTCGACCCCAGGACCCTGGGATCACAACTAGAGCTGAAGGAAGACATTTAACCAACTAAGCCACCCAGGTGCCCCTCAATAATATATATATATATATTTATGTAACATGAAATTGGTCATATCACACCAACATGTCACACTTTGCTTGTGCTACATTCATACCGTAGAAGGAATTTTGTTCTCAAATGCTCCTTTTTGTTTTTTTTCCAATACCTTCCACCTACATTTTTATACCTGCAGGAAGATGTCTTCCCAATGCTATGATCCAATGACAGGAGTGATGGCAACTATAACATCAATGAAAGTCTGGGTCACATTAGTGGTCATTGCATGAGGGAATGAGAATCTGTGAATTTCATCAATGTGTTGGCTTATTTTCTCAAATGAGTTAAGTAGGAAACTTCCTTCTCTGAGGGCAATAGAGAATGAAAGTACTTGTGTTGCTTACCTTTATTTGAATTTGTCCAGTTCCATATGTCTGTTGCTACTCCCAGTGATGGCCTTCCTAAGTATCCTTGCACCTGTTCAAAAGTTTCACATCCCTGCCTCTCATCCGTTGGTCTAAAAACCAAAGTAACAGTAGGAACATAACATTGTTCTCTATTTCCTGCAGTGAGCTGCGCACTATCAATTATATTTATGATGATAGGTTTCACACAGCATGTAAATAATGCACAGGCTGTCTAAGTGAATCAAACAATAAGTACTTTTCGTGAAGAGTTTCTTCCAAGTCATTATAAATCAAAACATTCTTCAGACATCGTCTCAAGTAACCCAACATTTCAGTTGCTGTTCAGATAATCAAAAAGACAGCACTGTCAACAGACTTACTCACTAACACAGCAGAAAATGAGTGTGTTGGCAGCAGATCTGTTTCATACTACAGAGTAATAATCATGCAGCTTAGCCCGGATCTGCAAACCTGAATCAGCCCACAGGTTTGCTTCCAAAAGAGGCATCCAGTAAGACTGGGTCGTGGTGGGAAACATTGGCCATGCTCAAGTTTTGTGATTTGAGGATGGGCTTTATTTTTCTTCTTATTTTTGAAGATTTTATTTATTTATTTCAGAGAGGGGGGAGGGATAGAGAACAAGGGAGAGAGAGTCCCAAGCTGACTCCAAGCTGAGGGCTGAGCACTGAGTCTGACTTGGTTCTGGATCCCAAGAACCGACATTCTGAGCAGAGCCAAAACCAAGAGTCAGACGCTCAACCGACTGTGCCACCCAGGCACCCCCTAGGATGGGTTTTAAAAGGAACCAGTTTCAAAGGTGTGGGAAGGACAGAGGGAAGCCCAAGGCAAGAGTGCAGGAATCTGAATCATAAAAGAGCAAGAAGAAGAAGAGCTACCACAGTCTTGAGTCTTGGATGGGGTGCATGGGAAGGGGCCCCTCGCAATTTCCCTCTTCTCTCTCACTCCCGTCTTCTGCTGGTGTATCCAAGCCTTCTGACGGACTAGAAACCAGAGTGAAGGGACTACTTTAATCGAAGAAACTCTCCCGGAGCTCAGAGAACGGTAAAGAAAAGTGAACTGAGTCATGATGGATGAAACGGCAAGCAGGAGATACCCCTCAAAGATGGTTAGCCTTCTTTTCCCATGGATGTTTGATTTTTGTTTGTTGACTCATTTTTGCTTGTGTGTGTTGGAGGAATCTCGTTGAGCTAGTGCTCAGAAGTCAAAAATTTATTTATTTATTATTTTTAATTTAAAATTTTTATTTATTTATTTACTTTCTTAAGAGAGAGCGTGAGTTGGGGAGAGGCACAGAGAGAATCTTAAGCAGGCGCCATGCTTGGCACAGAGCCTGATACGGGGCTCAATCTCACGACTCCGAGATCATGACCTGAGCTGAAATCAAGAGTCAGATGCTTAACCAACTGAGCCATGTAGGTGCCCCAATTTTATTATTATTATTTTTTTAAAGTAATCTGTACACTCGGCATGGGCTCAAACTTACAACCCCCAGATGAAGAGCCACATGCTCTACCGACTTCCCCTCGGAAGTCAAAGTTTTATGTACTATTGTAAAAAGGGTTAATTTTAGCAGCAATGGTTTCAGTAACTACAGCTAATAGGATGAATTCAGTTAACTACAATATCAAGTGACTTTATTATTCTTTTCTTAAATCCTGCTGAGACTTACCAAATGTCACATTGCATGTTTTAACTGTCACTCTGTATGGAATGCTTTTTAAAAAATTTCTTTCAATCCACCTTTCATTGGATACAGACTGCTTTTTCATTTGGAGAATCATCTTCTTGTGCAAACGTATTCCAATGAGAGGCCGTTTGAATTCAGCTTATTTTGTCAGTGTTACCAATTTGAGGAAATACCAATTTCTTTCCTCAGATCAATTTCCCTTTTCTTTGATAGAATAATATATGCTACCCTTTAAAAGATGAACTTTCATGATGCTATTATCTGAGGTAAATCACAGATCAATGAAAGACAACCAATTTTTCAGTAACAATCAGATCTCTTAACGATGCAGTTTCACGTTGAGATTTCCTACCTCAATAGTGATAGCAATGAAGAATGATCTCAAATCATTTTAAAGCCTTGCAGAATCCATTTTTAGGAGCTGAGTTGAATGAGACAGCATTTTAGAGATTGAGGCATCTTTCAATATTATGACATCCAGACTTTGAGAGTGCGTATTTTGTGAAAATGTTCCCCCATCTTCTAACAAAGGGCTCTGCACCGCAGTGGTTGGGGAAGTAAGTCTGTTACACTTTCCTCTTGGAGAGCCCCAGCATCCTCAGGTACGCAAAGGAGTGAACACAATGCATCTACTTTCGACAATAACTTCAGATATCGAACATCTTTTTGTTTGTTTGCTCTTTGTTTGCTTGAAAGAGAAAGAAAGAGTGTGTGTGAGCAGGGGAGGAGGGGCAGAGGAAGAGGGAGAGAGTGAATGTTAAACAGGGTCCATGCCTAGTGCAGAACCTGACATGGGGCTCCACTCACAACCCCGAGATCATGACTTGAGCTGACACGAAGAGTCAGATGCTCAAATAACTGAGCCACCCAGGCATCCTGGGTACGCATATGGTTTATTTTACAGTTATTTTACAATTATCTGGTGTGTTTTAATAGTTACCTTAAAAAAAAAAAACCAATCTTCTAAGCTTCTCTTATATGGATATGCAATATGATATGCATATGGGATACTTTGGAATCATTAAGATTTTGTTTCCCAAAAAAAAAAAACAAAAAAAAAAGATTTTGTTTCCAACATACAACACATTTTAAGTCTTTGGGTCTTTTTATTCTTCTGCAAAATACAAATTACTCTTATTGCATATATTTGTTTTCAGACATTTTCTCTCTCTGTGCTTAATTTTTTATATATATAAATTATATATGTATATAATTTTATATATTAATTATATATATTACTAATCTTCTCCTCTGTAGTGTCTGATGTCCTGATATTCCCATAAAGCACATTTTCAGCTCAAGAATTTTGACTTGAGGGACACCTGGGTAACTCAGGTGCTTGAGTGTCTGCCTTTGGCTCAGGTCATGATCCCAGGGTCCTGGGATCGAGCCCTGAATTGGGCTCCCTGCTCAGCAGGGAGCCTGCTTCTCCCTCCCCCACCCCCCACCCTTGCTTGTGTTCCCTTGCTAGCTTCTCTCTCTCTGTCAGAAAATAAATAAAATCTTAAAAAAAAAAAATGAGTAGACTCTTTAAAAAAAAAAAGAAGTTTGACTTGAGTCTTATTTTTGTATCTTGCTTGTCTGTCCTTAACATACTCATGTGTTCTTCTACCTTCTTGAACATCTGGAATGTTAGTATAAATCAGATGGAATGTCCCTGTGTACTCATTCTATCACTTGTGTTATTTCCAGGTTAGTTTCAATATATCCATTTTCTCCTAATGATGGGCCATACATTTCTACTACTTTGCATGCCTGATCATTTTTGGTTGGTGCCAGACATTGTTAATGTTAATGTTCATTGTTAATGTTCAGGGATGCTGCAAAAAAATTGTTTTTTGGGGCTTTGCTTTTTTTTTTTTTTTTAAGGTTTTATTTCTTTACGTAATCTCTACACCCAACATGGGGCTCAAACCTACAACCCCAAGATCAAGAGTCAAGAGTCACATGCTCCACTGTCTGAGCCAGCCAGGTGCCCCTGGAGCCTTGATTTTAAGTGTAGTTAGGCAGAATCAAAGCGGCCTTCAGTTGATTGTTTTTCTCCATGGGATACTGAGACAATACTGTTTGGAGTACTCTACTTAATGCCCCAGTACTGCAAGGTTTCACTTACTCTTACTTAGGAGAACGGTAACTATTCCTGGTCCTTCTCTCCCGGGACAGCTGCGTTTTCTTCTCCCCAATGTGCTGATTAGTCAGACCTGGAAGAGGACCTTCTGCATGTCTTTGTGTTCTTTTTCTGTGTTACTGTTTTCTCTCCAGTTCTCGGCCAACTGTAGCTGAGTTGGCGTCCCCAAACTCTCAAATGCATTTCCTCAACCCAGACTACCGGCCGGGTATTTTCTAGGTTTCTTCTTTTGCTACATCGTGTGGAATCTCTCTCCAGGCAGTAAGCTGGGGGAAATTGGAGGGATCGCTTCATTTCCCTCCTCTCTCTCAGGGATGACTGTCATATATCTGAAACCTTTGTTTCATATATTGTGTCTGGTTTTTATCAAGTTATTTTAAGATGGGAGGGTACATGGGGTTCTTATGATGCCATCTTGGCCGACCGTAGGTTGTCTCAAGGCTTGAACAAAATGACATCATAAGGGTGGTTGCATATGGACGTTACACAGGAAATACTATCTTTCTCATTCGTAGTATGGGGTTAAGATACAGGTGTTAAAGGGCTACTCTCATAGAGGTAACTTACGTGAAGCTGGAACACCAAGAATGTGAGTACCTGGTGTCCTCTGTGTTTTAATTTTAGGAGTAGGAAAAAAAATAGAAAAACACATTTATGTTGAATTCCAACACACAAATACCCACTGTTTCGCTAAACAGGTAGTGTTGTTTTGTAGTACTCCTTTTATACTCAATGAAACATAAAGATTGTAAGCAAGGATCTCAGTTCCTTGATTACTTGGGTTGGGCTGGGGCAAAAACCATCATCACCCAGCATAATGGGGGATTTTAATACATGTTAGGTAATTAGTGAATATAGAACTTGGTGTAAACTTTGCCTAGGTCTACAAATGTTCAGCCATTCCTCATCTTCAGCTAATTTTTGTAGAAATAGAATTGTACGCTTCTTTTCTTTTCTCATTAAATCATGTTAACTTTCTCTCTAGCTCCAGGGAAAATGTTCTTAGAATTTTAAAATTTCAAGTGTCTTTCCCATGACATACATTTTGGTAAAAGTTTTCCAGGTAATAAAACAAAATATATGCATGTGTCACACAACGTGTATTTGAACCTTTGTTTCTGTGGGCTGGCCTCTCCAAAGATACATATCTCTTAATGGTTTCTATTTGAGGGTGTTTTAAGCAGAATCGAAGGAATAATTCAGCTTTTTGAAAGCACCATTTGGTGGAAGGTTAGCTTTTCTCAATGTACCTTGGAAATGGAGCCAAGATGAGCGTTTGGAAGAGGTCACAGCGGGATCATTTCTACAAAGTGGTGCAGGAATGAAGTGATGGGTCTTTCATGCAATGTTGGGGAAAGAATGTTCTCCAATGGAATGATCATCTTGGGGTAAAAACAAAATATTAAGTTGATATGCCCCTTTAATTCCAATCCAAAGTCAAATATTTCATTACCTGTTGCATTGTTTAGGTATTAAAATTTTTTGTTCCTCTTTTAAAAATAAAATTGTGTATAATTAAGGTGCCCTGCATGTTTTGATAGATGTATACATATTGAAATGATGACTAATTAATGTTCCCATCTACCCACATAGTGATCATTTGTGTGTGTGTGTGGGGGGGGGCGAGCGCCTTAGATCCACTCTCTTAGCAAATTTCCAGTGTTCAATACAGTGTTATTAATTATAGACACTGTGCTGTGCCTTAGATCTTTGGAACTTCTGTATTCTATGGAACTCAAACTTTGTATCCTTGACCAACATCATTCATTTCCCCCACCCCTCCGCCCCTGAAAACCACCACTCTACCCTCTGCTTCTACATGTTCAATGTTTTCAGATTCCGCATACGAGTGGCATCAAGCCACATCTGTCCTTCTGTGCCTAACTTATTGCACTTAGCCTAACATCGTCCGGGTTCATCCATGTTGTTGGAAATGGCAGGACTTCCTTCTTTTGTAAAGCTGAATAATAGGCCCTTGTGTATTTAGACCGTAATTTCTTTACCCGGTCATCTGTTGTTTGTTTCTGTAACGTGGCTGTTGGGAATCATGTTGCAATGAGCATGGAGTGTGGCTATGCCTTTGAGATCCGTATTTCGTTTCTGTTGGGTATATGCCCACCAGTATTCATTTAACATGAAGGGCTATCCAAGCACTAGAAGGTCTGGATACCCACGCCCGGGGAGAGTAAGCCCGCCCGCAGGCGCTATCAGCTCACTCGGGGAGTAAAGGCACCAAGGAGGCCAGACTGGTGACCAGTGTTGATACGTCTCCGACCCCAAACCGCCTCACAGACAAGTTCAAGGCAAATGCATCATTTTCACGAGGGTACGTTATGTGGGACAGGCGGTTTGATTTGCCTCAGTGTTCTAAAAGAGGTCATTTATCTTTCTCCCTGAGAATCTGTTCCCTAAGAGCAGTCTGTTTTGCTTCATCTCACCAGACACACGGACGTCGGAGTCATTATCTCGAGAATGGCTTCTGCTCATTGTGGTTTGTTCGAACACGACTGCGATTCCAGAAACCAGACACCAAATAGGATATTAACCTACTTACGAGAAAAGAACCCCTGAAGCGGTGGTTCTCAGGCTTGAGTGTGTGTCCGAAAGCCACAGAGGGCTGGTGAAAATAGAGGTTTTGATGCTTGGGTCTGGGGATTCGGATTTGTCCTGAGGGTTTGTATCTGGAGTCGGTTCTCGGGGGTTGCTGTTGCTGCTGGCCCAAGGACCCCCTCTGAAACGCACTGCCTTGGAGGTTCTTGTGCTTCTTTTTTTAACCACTGTGATAGTGTTATAAAATGAGCTAATGAGTGGGTTCATTTTCTCACAAAAAAATGAAAGCATATTCTACTGAGCAGTCTTTGCTTATACTGAGGTTCTGTTTCCCTTTCCAGTATGTTCCACACAGCATTGTGCACAACGTACTCGAAGATTTAGAATCTGAGCTGCTGGAGCGACAGACGGGAGCTCAGTTCTGTTCCCAGGTGAGAGAATGATAAATGCCCAGTGTGCGCGGGAGGGGTGGTCTTCCACTGGCAACGTAACTGCGGCCTTGGAGGGATGACTTGCCAAGCTTCCGCCATGTTTTTCTGAAGGAATGGAAACAGCTTTGAGAGAACGGAGTTGGTCTTGAACATGTGGAGTAGCCAGGCCACTGATTCCCTGGAAATCAGAAGGGAAACAACGGGGAGGGGAAGGAGACAGGGGAAGGAACTAGGTCGCCCTGTTCTGCCAATGATGTTCTAGTGTTGGATTTAGCCAGAGGGGCTCACTTGGCCATGTCAACTATGGTGACATTAGGGAAACAGTTCTCTCCTTTACGCAGAGGGTGCTCTGACTTGGGAATTAAAGTTTGCTCTTAATGCGAGGGGGTGTGATTCAATATTTCCCTTTGAACATTTGCATGCATAAAAAGGTTTCTCTGCACCCGCACTGGTTGGTGTGTAGGCTTTGAGGGTGACAAAATGGGGCACGTGTTGGTTGCAAATGTCAAAGTCTTTCCATCGGCTCTTGCAGGAAGGCTGACATCCACTAGAACTGTCCCCAAACCGCCTCAGGTCAAATCTAGAGCCATTAACTCAGATTTGGGGTAAGTTCCCATCCAGGTAGAGTGAATCGTGAGGCGAGGAGAGTGGGCGCTCACTGAGGAGGGCTGGAGGGGTGGTTCAGAGGTCTAAAGAATGAGACGCTTTCTTGAGGAGGTGTCAATACAGGGGCAAAGGAATGAGGTTAAGAGAAAGGTACGCACGTGAGACTATTCCTTGTGAGGATGTTTTCCATGCTTTGGGGAAGAAATATCTTCTGAAGTTGTAAGCTCAGTAATTATAAGAGCTGACAATTGTTTGGGGCTTGTATATTGGGCTGCTCTGGTCCTCCTGTGTGCTGGTCACTGGATTACCACTCAAGTGATGGGTATGACATTCTCCAGAGGGGGTTGGTGGGGAAAGTGTGTCTTCTTATCTGGGACCCTGACGTTCAATGAGCCTGAGGTGCTGGGGAACAGGGTTCTGGGGAAGAGAACGTCCTCCTGGAAAGGGGCAAAGGGAGGCTCCCCGTGGCTGACTCAGCTCTGCACTTTATCCGATGTGCCATGTTGGGAGGCTTGGTTGGTGTAAGGCCAGGGCAGGGAGAGGGTGGGCAGAAGCGTGGGTGCCCAGGAGAAGACCTCGGGATCAGGACAGATTGTCCCTGGAGAGGGGACTGTCCTTGAGTTACTCGGGCAATAAACCCTTCCGGGACTGGGACCTGAAATGCATCTCTTTATCCGAAGTCCCGTTGCCTGGCTTCTTCCTTTGCTTTTCTGCTCTTATTTTGGTGTTTTGTTTTGTTTCGAGAATGGCTTTCCATACTCCCTTCTAGCCACTAGGAATAAAGTTGGATTAATGCTTTACAGAAGAAAAATCATTTTCAGCCACTACCAGGAACAACACTTCCAAGTCCAAAGGCGTGTTCCTATTAAATATTTATTAATACAATGTTGTCATGCTGTAGATGCCGGCCCACCCAGAGGGCATATATTTATAGATTGGGGTATTTTGTCTTCGTGTTATTTCTTATTTAGTTCTATCATTTGATTTAATATTTTATTTGTGAGTTCAAAAAATTCCATGTAATTGGTCGTGCCTATTGCTTCTGAATTATTGAAAATGCTATAAAAGTTGAGCGTGTCTCAAGTGACCATTTCTCTGAACTCCTTGAGAAACATCTCTTTTCAATCTTCACGGGAAAGTAGTTTACTTTTTCAAATGGTACAATTTTCAAGTTTATTGGGTACTGCTTTAGTTTCTTGAGATTGCCATAGCAAATTAACACAAATCTGGATGGCTTAACACAACCACAACAAAAAATATTCTCTCAGAGTCCTGGAGACCAGAAGTCTGAGATGAAGTTATCACGAAGCCATGGTTCCTCAGAAGGTTCTGGGGGAGGGTCCTTCCCACCTCTTCCCGCTTCCGGTGTTGCTGCCTAACCTACTAAGCCACCCAGGCAACCCTGTAAGTTAGTCTTTATTATGGGTATGTGTGCATGAAAACACAGGGTACATAGGGTTTGGTACTCTCTTTGGTGTCAGGCGTCTGCTGTGGGGCCTTGGAATGTATTCCCCACAGATGGGGGACCCCCTACTATGAACGATAGTGACAGGTAGCATGGAAAGCACACAGATCTTGTTCTGCACTCAACAAAACTAGGACATACTCACTTGTACATAAGAGTCCTTCTATTAAAAAGATGAAATCAGAGAGGGAGCCAAACCATAAGAGAGTCCACTCTAGGAAACCAACGAGGGTTGCTAGAGGAGAGTTGGGTGGAGGGAGGGGGTAAGTGGGTGATGGACATTAAGGAGGGCACATGATGGAATGAGCACTGGATGTTCTGTGCAACTGATGAGTTGGTGGGAACAGCAAGAGGAGGATTTTGATGTGAGAGGTCCTAAGAATCTCGTGCACCAATGGTCCATTGATACTTTGCATCAAAGACTTGATGGGTCTTTGGGGAAATTCTTGTAATGAGCAGTTGAATGGTTGCCTGGACCCTCAAATGATGTGCTTTGATGAGATGAATGATGACGGAGGAGAAGCAAAGTCCTGCTGGACAGTAGGATATGGCTTCATCGGGCCATAGCCATGGCGTGAAGGTAGATGGTATTGTTCTCGGGAGGATGGCATGATGCATTATGTTCCCCCAATGCACGTTGTCTGGAAAATTCTCCAGAGCTGTGGTTCTCGGTGCAAAGGGCAGAAGAGAAGTGGGTGCTCTTTCAGAGTCATCCAGGGATCATTTGTGAAATACATCTGCCACAACCCACCCTCCTCCATTATGCACAGGGAATATTTACCGACAGCACATTAGATATGAAAATCGATGAACTGCTCCTGTAAAAGGACACCTTCTCTCGTATCCGCTTTCTCAGGAAGACTTTCCTTATCTTCACCATCTTTCCCTGGTGTTGAGGGTGGCCGGACTCTGCTAAATGCATGAAAAATCATTTCTCTTGACCTGTGCTTTCCTTTTCGATGTAGGGGAAATTCAATTTCTTCCAGGAGGAAGGAGTGAGAGATAAGACCAGCCTTCAACTCAGTGCATCTGAGTAATTGCTAAGAGAGAGCTGTCTACAATTACGTTATTGTAAGTAAGGAACGATTTCGGTTTCCTTGTTCTTCCAGTGAGAAAATAGAGTGGTGTTTGTATGAACCAGAAAGTGTAACTTAGATACAGATTGTAGATGAAATTTTTAAATGTCGACCTGTCGGGTTACCTGGGTGGCTCAGTTGGTTGGGCGTCTGACTCCTGGTTTTGGCTGACGTCAGGATCTCAGGGTCGTGGGATTGAGCCCCGTGTCAGGCTCTGTGCTCACTGCGGAGTCTGCCTGAGACCCTCCCTCTTCCTCTGCTTCTTCCCTGGCTCGAGGTCTCTCTCTCTCACTGAAAGAAATTCCTATTTTTTAATTTTTTTTTAGAGATTTTATTTATTTATTTGACACAGAGAGAGAGTACAAGTAGGTAGAGCATCAGGGATCATGGGATCATGGGATCATGGGATCCCATGGGATCATGACCTGTGCTGAAGGCAGACACGTACCTGACTGAGCCACCCAAGCGCCCCTTTATTTAATTTTATTTTTTTAAGATTTTATTTATTTATTGGAGAGACAGAGTGAAAGAGAGAGAGCACATGAGCAGGGGCAGACTGAGCAGGGAGCCCGACACAGGACTCGATCCCGGAACCCTAGGATCGTGACCTGAGCCGAAGGCAGACGCCCAACCTACTGGGCCACCCAGGCGCCCCTAAAAAAACTCTTTTAAAAAATAAATTAAAATATTTATCCATTGCACGTGGATTCCTTACCTGGATAAATTATCCTTGTAGTCCACATCCCCTCTCTCTGCCCTTACGGAGTCAGCGGAGGGATCCAGGGAGAGGGACTGCCATCGCTCCCACTAAGATTACGTGTCAGTTAAGAGTCGATTCACCTGAACACCACAGAAAATCCAACCAGCTTTGGCAAGGCAGGGGTCTCAGCTCTTGGCAGTTGCCTGAGGTCTGGTTTCTTTTACTTCTCCAACAAAGATTTGGGGAAGGGATACCAGGGCTTATCTTGGAGAAAGAAGGACCTTGGAACTTCAAGGGTGTGCTTTTAACTTGTGGGCAAAGGGCGCGCAGGAAGGCAGGTGTCTGCAGACCTGCGGTGAGTTTAGGGAGAGAAAAGTGACAAAGGAGCTCAGAGCTCCTTCATCTCTACCTGGATGTCTTCTGGGTGTGATGGTGGGCAAATCTAAGCTGCGAGTGACAGAGTGTCTTGTGACCTGGGGGCTCATCACTGGAGGGCGGGGCAGCTCTAGGAAGGGAGACGTCACAGTCATTGACAAGGTGGACATCAGCCGCTAGAAGATGTGAAGTAATCTGCATGCAAACTTTTGTCTGTTTGGTGAGTGGACAACCAGTGACCTAACCTACGGAATCACATGCATGTCAGGGGTCTACCGCCTCCCTATGAAAATGGCTCTTGCATTTTTGTGGTGTTCGCCTCTGCTCCTGGCTAAAGTATTTCCAGTTTCTGGGCTATGTTTTATTTTAATTCTGTCCTTCCCTTAGCTAGGATGATGAGGACCAGAAGACTTATTTATTCTTATTTTTGATGTTGAGAGATGAGGTTGCTGATCTGGGTGAACTTGGTGTTTGAAGTTGTGCAAAAAGAAGCATGGAATTAGGGATTGTTTTTGGATTCCGATTAAATTCTGGTATCGGGAGGCCACGGCTCATGTTTCCAGATCTGTGTCGGCCTCGAACACAGATCCGGTCCTTGTTCAAACCTGGGGATGACTTTCCTGAGTTGTGAGCCTTTCGGGGGAGTCTGATTGTATGAACGGCGGGTGTGGTTCAGGGGGTGCCTTAACCATTTTTCCCTTTTTAAAATTTTGTTTTGGGATATTTAAAAATGCTGGATGTTCCACATGCTTTTGTTAACAGGTAGGAAGTAAAAGCTAGGGACTAATTATGGTTGTGCTAGGCACATTCTAAGACAATCCCAAAGATTCTCACTCCTTGGTGCACATAATCCACTCCTCTTGATGTGGGAGGGACTATGAATGGCTAAAGATTTCAAAGCAGCTGACTTTCTGTCCATGAACAGGGATGATTATTCTGGGTGGGCCTGACCTGATCAGGCAAATCCTTTGAAAGAGGGCCTACAGGTCGATGACAGGAGAAGTCAGAGAGATTTGAGGCAACAGAGACAGTCTCTCATTTTCATCCTTGAAAGGGCAAAGTCTCCTGTGGTGGAGAGGGTCACGTGGAAGGGAATGGCAGGAGGCCACGGGGGGCTGAGGATGTCAGCCCTGCAAACACAGAGAACTGAGTCATGCCAGCATTCAGTGGGTTTAGGAGAGCATCCTGAGCCATAAAGGAGTTTGAAGCTCTGGCCAACACCTTGATTTCATCCATGTGGGACCCTGAGGAGAGGATCCAGTCACATTGGGCCTGGAACCCGTGGGATAATAAATGAGTGTGAGAATTTGTTACACAGCAATAGCATGAGTGTGAGGCAATAGCTGATCAATACACTGTTACTTTCTGGTAGAAATGCATCAGCAGTCCTTTCCTGGAACACTGCGTTGGAAGGAGAAAGCTTGGGCAGCCCTCTCTACTTCCCTGAAATAAGTCCTCCTATCTGTCCAGCAACAGCCAGGCGTGAAGGTGACGTCCCCCAATCCCAATAACCCTCTATTCCCACCAGGAGGCACAGAAGTAAACTGATCTCACAGTCAATATTGCTCCATTATTAATTTCCAATGAATGATGCAATTCTCCTTTTGTGTTGTGTTCAGACACACGTGCCTGATATTCACATTCTCCCCCGACCGCCAAGGCAATGTTTTAAAGAAGCCCCAGATTAGCAGCAAGGGAATAAAAGGAATCCTGGCTTATCATTTTCATGAAGACTTCTACCCGTAATGACTTTGCGTGTTGGCCGTTCTCTCTGTGGCATATGTAGGACCTGGGACATTTGGCTGCTTATTATTCTCAGTGACCCAACTCTTACTCCTAATGCATGTTGTCCACAGTGATGTGCCACAGGTCTCTTTGATTTACTTACTCAGCAAGGGTGGCTTTGTGCGAGTGCCTCAGTTCAAGTGTCATTCCCTCCCTAGCTCCACAGGCTTCCCTTGGCAACGCAGCTCCCTACGTCACTGCTGGTCTTATTTTGGGAAGCTGAGCTGTCCCAGAGGACCCTAGACACCGCCAGGATGTGCACCACGACTCTCTGGGACATACCACGTAAATAATGAGCCTGAGACTTCATTCTGGCCAATGCATAGTTTGTTTCCCAGGATACACTTCTGATGGCGGGGCCTACACAACTGTGTAGACGTGGTTTGTCATTGACATGGTGCCCATGTGACCATACCACACTTTGTTTCAGGCTTAGGAGATTTGGGGTTTCTCTGTCTGGGTCCGTCCATTGTAGGGCCATTGGGTATGTGTGGTTTCATCCCCGTGTGCTGATCACCTCTTGCTAGGTGTCTACAGAGCAAATCTGCTTATAAATGCCTGCATCATTTTAACTAATTCTGGATCTTCTAATCCATTCCAGGGTGATGAAGGAGGGGTTCTGTTTAATAAAGAGTTACCGCTACTGATCTACGTCGAGTTGATCGACCTTTAGGGCACAGAGCAAGAGTTTGGCAATACATGCAGGTGAATATTTGCCTCCTCCCCACCCGGAGAGAATATGGTAAGAAAGAATTTGGCAATATCACGATATAAATATAAGAAGCGGCCCCAAATCCACATTGGTCCCACCTAGGTGGGAAAATGTAGATGCTTCCAACCCCAAGCAAGAAATGGCAGCGATGGGTTTTGGAAAAATGCAGGCCCTCTTTGGTGGCTGTTTTTGCCTAATGGACGAAGCTTATCCAAGAGCATTTCTGGCATTCTGTTTTGTCTCTTTGATTTGAGATGCCGTGCTTCGAGAAGGCTCACAGAGCAACTGGGAATTGGGTAAACAGTGTTGGAAGTCAAGGCAACTGTCTCCAAGGAGAAAGGTGTGCCTCAGGTAGGGAGAGAACGGATGGGGAAGAGCTATACCTAAGGGCGTCCAGGTCATCGGCTAGAGATTCTGCAGGCTTGGCGTGGCCAGCATGGTCCACGCCATGGGGTGTGCAATGGGGCAGGGTGAGTGTGCAGGAAGATTGACTTCCAAGATGGCCCCGGGCACTAGCCGGGAGAGTGGGCGCTGCATGGAGTGCAGTGGCTCAGCTGGGGCTTGTCGACAGGCGTTGGTTCTCCTGCTAATTCAGGCTTCCCATGGTGGGGGCATCTCAAGGCGTGTGGTTTTCATTACCTGGAGGCTGAATTATCCCGTAATCACAAAGCGGAAGCTCCCAGCCCAGCTTAGACCGTGGAGGAGTGCAGCCACCCTCTGCCATGTTGTGTAGGATAAATTGCACCATGTGACAATTGTAGTTCCTGGGGAGGGGGACACACAAGAATAGGAATGCTAGAGGTCAAGCTTCATCCAGGGGTCAACAAAGTGCAAGATGTCTTCACTATGCATGAATCCTGCATTTGTGAATCCAGTGTTCTGCTACAAATTCTTTATGAGTCCAGCCAACGCGTGTGGCACTTTTGTGGTCATCTGTGGACATGCATAGAGTGGCAGTAAACTTCAGCTGCCCTCGGTGCATGTTCCCAGTTGAGGGCGGACCTCGGGATGCTCTGCTTTCTTGTTTCCGCTCTTACCCCATACAATGCCCTTCTGGTGTCTCTACTTGCCGCCATCTTTCTTTTGCATTTTTGTGCTTTCCATGGGTGATTTTGCTGTTTGACGTGGCCCCCCAGCAGTGTGAAATGCTATCCCATGCTCCTAAGTGGAAGAAGGTTGTGCCACACGGTGCAGAGCACATATGTGTGTGGGTGAAACGTTCCCTTTTGGGATAGGGGGTGAGGCAGCTTCCATGGAAGTTACAGCTTTGTTGCCTATGAGTTCAATATCAATGCGTAAAAAATCATCTACCAAATGAGGAGTCTTTAAACAGAAACACACGGAACCAAGTTAAATATTGATTAGCCAGTGAAAACGTGACTAGAGGCTGTAGGAAATTAACCCGGTGTGTCCCCCAGGGGTGATCACTCCGTTTCCCTGAATTCAATGTTTAAGGCAACTTTATAAACTGTAACTACCAAGAATAATAAGAACGAGCTGTAACAGTTCATCACAAATACTCACTCGGCTTTGGTTTGGGACCCAGACCTGAAGCGAGTGGTCAGGGGACGCAATACGTCCTAAGAAGGTGTCGCTGGGGCCCGTTTTGGTTTGTCCTTACTTGGACTAGACCAGTGAGGCTGGTCCCTGCAGTGGCATTTAGTTGAGCAAGCTTAGAGTGAATTGGCGTTTTTGCCTGACCTGATTCTACACTGTGGGGACCAACTAGCGATCTGGTTGGTTGAATGCTTTTAGCTTTGGGTTTTGAAATAATTGGAGACTCACAAGGTATTGCAAAAATAATGCCAGGTGCCCCTAGTACCTGTCCCTCAGCTTTCCTCTGGTTGTAACAACTGAGCCCCAGCAGATGGTCAAAACCAGTAAACTGAGATTGGTTCAAGAATATTCGCTAAGTTAGGGGTACCCCACTGGCCCCATCAGTAGAGCACATGACCTTGACCTCAGGGTTGTGAGTTTGAGCCCAACATTCAGTGTAGAGATTACTTAAAAATAAAATCTTAAAAAAAAAAGAATATTAGCTAAATTACATTATGTTGTTTTCACTGGTTTTTACATGAACTTGTGTGTGTGTGTGTGTGTGTGTGTGTGTGTGTGTGTGTGTGTATCTGTCCTACAAAGAAATTTGATCATATGTGTGGATTCTTTCTACCACCACCACAATCAGGATCTGGCTAAATATACTCCTTCACCCATACCTTTTATAATCAAACCCTCCCTTTTCCTGAGTTCCTGAGAACCACTGGTCTGCTCGCCATTATTATAATCATGTCATTTCAAGTGTCTAAAGAGATGGAATTTTTTTTAAGAGACGGAATTCTTGAGACTAGATTTTTTTTGAGACTGAATGTGATGTCTTTGCATTCGAGCAGATTATAACATGCATTAATAAATTGTTCCTTTTTATGGCTGAATAGTATTCCAGAGCAATCCTTTTTTTCCTTTCCAATTATTTATTTTTTTAAAGATTTTGTTTATTTATTTGAGAGAGAGCGAGCACACATGAGCAGGAAGGACGGGCAGAGGGAGATGGAGAAGCAGACTCCCTGCTGAGC
>JAPYYM010000380.1:0-14767 GCA_028534135.1 Potos flavus
TATTTATTTATTTATTTATTTATTTATGACACTAGCTGAAAATGGTAAGGAAGACTTCATTCGAGGGGGACATGGAAATAGGTGTAGGGACCACTGCAATGGGGTCTTGAGGAGAGAGAAATTAGATGCAACTCTGAATGCAGCATGGCAAGTGGGAATTTACGGTGAAAAAACAGGCTGGGAGACAGTGGGTGGAAGATTATTAAGAAGATACATCAAGGGTAAGAGAGGATTCTGGCTAAACTGACATAAAAGGATTCTTGTTAAAGACAGTCCAGGGTGATCAGACATCACCTGGAGGGTGGTGATTAAGGAACCTGATCAGATACTAAAAGTGATCAGATATCAAAGTGCTGTGGGGCGGGGGTTGGGGGGGAGTCAGGTTAAAGTGACTGCTGGATTTGTCTAAAGTTGAACAACGCAGGGATACGTACAAAGTTAAAAAGTCAAGCATAATTGGAAAAGAGTTCAGGGATGCCTGAGTAGAGTCTGATCAATGAGAAAATCTTTGTCCATAGGAATACGTAAAAAGAATTCAGGGAGACAGAAAACTAGAGGTAACTAGATAACTAGAGAAATAGTTAAACCATGCACAGGGAATTAGAGAAGCAGAATAGAGATGATACCCACTCTGCCAGGGAATAGAGGGGGAGTTTTGCTTCATTTTAGTTTTGAAAAATTTAGGTATGATCCATGCAACAATGAAGAGGAGCAAGGGTGTGGCTTGTACAAAGCCTCAGATATATAAATAATACATAAAAATCCTCAGTGACACTAATTTAATTAGCTTGTTATTTTAAGAACACTGGATATATACTGACACACAAGTTGATACATTTTTTTAATTTGGAGAGAAAAAAATCCTTAGTAGCTACAAATTCTAATGTAAATGGAAATTAAAAACTAACTTCAAATTTGACTTTATTCAATGTCAATACATCTTAATTTATGTCTTCAAAAATAACTTTTCTTCTCAGCATATGATTTGAAGTTGATAGTTTTACATGTATCTTTTCCCAATATTTTACAGATTTATTTCTGAAAGTTAAATTATTTTATTTTTATATTATAATTTAAAGGAAAATGTAGTCCTCTAGTTCCTCGCAATTCAAAGTATGGTTTGTGGATCAACACCATCAGCCTCACTTGGGTACTTGCTAGAAATGTAGTAACTCAGGCCCTACCTCAGGTTTGATAAATCAGAATCTGTTTTAACAAGACACTTACATAATCCCATGTACATTAAAATTTGAGAAACACTTTTCTAGTTGATTAAAATAGAAAATTAGTTCACTCAACTCAGTTTTTGCCACTTTGTCTATGACAAATAGTGAATCTGACCCTTCTCTCAGAGTAGCAATTCAGAAATTTATGCCTAAATGTTTGCAGATTAAGAGAACTCACTCTCAGTACTCGTCGCAATGGAGAATAAATTTTGTTTTTATTAAGCTAGTATCTAAATTCAGGTTTTCAGGTGAAGGTGTTTGAAGTCCCATCATTCTCTCATTTAATGAAAATGAATATTTGGTGTAATTTCTGAATTTATATTTTGTTATATCTTTTCTTCATTAATTACTTTTTTTTTCTTTCCTATGTGGCTAAATTTTACACCTGTTTTATATTCTGATTTGAATCTAGTTTTTATTATCTCATAAGCAAAGACAGATATACACACCTGGGATTAAACCTACTGAAGAGACCCTAATTTCATCAAAATGAATGAACCTACTGACTTTTGCCTATAAATACATAAATTTATGAAAAATGAGAATTCTCCTTTGTTTCAAAGCAAATTGCCAGCAGGAATTTCTGTTATTCCCTTGGGTGTTAACAAAATGCTTCTGTAATTCATGTGAAAATGAACTGTACCTTAATACATGTTTTCCTCAGTGACTTTTGGTAGATTCCTGGCTATTTGACCTCACTTTTAATAAAATGCAAGACTATTTGCTGGTCCCATGGAGCACCTTCCTTCTGGCCTTCCTTTTTCCAGAAAGACTCCATTCTTCCTGAGAGGACCCCAGCTGTAGCTTTGATTGAGGCATTCATTCTACAGCTGGGCCAAGCTTTCTCTGAAATGCAGCTGGAATAGGCATTTCAAAGGCCCACATTGTTATACAAATGCCTCTATTCTTCCTGTTAGAGGCAGAAACCCAGTCAAGTGCCCAGGCACAGAGGCTGTCACAATGGAAGAGAAATTAATTTCTCAGGACTATCATAATTTTTCAGACCATTTTTCATCTAGAAAAATTCAGTAAAAACACATAGAACAACAGAATCATTGGATGTTATGGCAAACTTGTCAAACTGAAGGCATCTTTCACTTGTCTTTGACTCACATCATGATTAGACTAAAAGATACACAAGGAGTTGCCTTGGGGAGATGGCAGATGAATAAGAAAGAAGGAGCGGCAAGTGCAATCACTGGTTTGCCCTGTAAAACTGTGACTGTTTAGGAGAATGAAAACTTCAGGTTATCATAACCTGTTCTCTTTAAACAGTAAAACTGTATAACTATTTTTGCATGTAAATTTTATGATCACCAAGCAACTTCAATAATTTTGCTTTGCACGTATTTTTCCCGAGCTGAAACTTACATGATCAGCAAATACGCTGTATATGAAGAGTATCGTATGCTTCATTATAGGGGATAGGATGGCTCTTCAACAATGGTTACTTGAATAAAAATTGAATGGATACGTTTGCATTTTGGTTTGTACAGGTCACTCTGTAGTGAGTTTTGTTGGAGTTAAATGACCTCCTTGGATCCAGTCAACTCCAGAGCCAGGAGAAGACTGAATTTCTGACTACAAGATTAAAGGCCACTCATTTGACTTTCAAAGTAAGGTCATCTAACACGGACTCTTAGTCTAAATCCATATTAAAATAATATAAAATAATCTACAAAAGTCAGATTTCCCACTAAGTCTAGTATATTACAAATTATATCTTCCTTAGCCAAGAGGATTTGAATAAATTGGGCATACATGAATTATGTTTCACTGTTATAGAAACCAAATTATTATTAATTGCTATCCTTGAATGCCACTGACCAGTATATTTATCACTTCTATATGCAGAATGTATCTTGTCTTATCTATCATAATTTAAGTTAGCTTAGAAGATTTTTCTGTCTTATCTCCCTCATCAGCACAGCACTGACAGGACTTTATTGGTTCTCAAATCACAGTTCCAAACTTCTGATAGCATTATATTTTGCTTACTGATTGTTCCCATGGTGACTTTCTGAATAAAAGAATAATGCCCTTGATCAGAGGACCTTGGTTTTCATTTTAGGAGGTTAGGTTAATGGTGTTGTCCACTACATTTGAAGCCATTTCATTTTAGAAACACAGCTTGACTTCCAGCCACAAAACTTGACTTTTTTTTTTTTTTGGTTATATTTGCTCATTTCTATCTGAATACTATGTCTGTTTCCTTCCTATTTAAGGACTATGACATCATACTTTTTGAATAGTTGCACAGTTGTCTCTTTTTCTAGTCCAACTTTCTTTATTGTGGGTCTAAATAGGGCCAAGAACAGATTTTAACTTCCCTGTGTCATCTGAAGAAGCAGTAAGATACAGGCGAGACAGTTGGAGCTGGGAGTCAGGAAGTCTTTAAAATCCTAGGATTGAAAAAAAAGCGGGGGGGCACCTGGGTGGCTTAGCCGGTTAAGCATTTGCCTTCAGCTCAGGTCATGATCCCAGGATCTGGGATCAAGCCCTGTATTAGGCTCCCTGCTTGGCGGGGAGTCTGCTTCTCCCACTCCATCTCCCTCTCCCTCTGTGTGATCTCTCTCTCTCTTTTTTTTAAATAAATAAATAAATAAATCTATCTATCTATCTATCTATCTATCTATCTATCTATCTATCTATCTTTAATAACAACAATAAAAATCCCAGATTGGTGGGGACATAGAGGTCATCTGCTACAACAGCTCATGATGTGGGCACTGTTCTCATCATCATTCCCATCAGTAAGTCATGTATATTTTAGATTTTTAGAGATTATGTTAACAGTTTTTCTAAACTATAAAACAAGTTGGAACAAATAAAAAAGAAAAGAAAGAAAGGAGAGAAAAGAGAGAGAGAGGAAAGGAAAGAGTGAGGAGAAAGGAAAAGTGAGAGAAGAAAGAACGAACGAAAGAAAGAAAGAAAGGGAGGAAGGGTGGGAGGGAGGGGGAGGCAGGGAGGGAGGGAAGGAATGAAGGAAAGAAAGAAAGAAAGAAGGAAAGAAAGATGAAAGAAGGGAAAGATAAAGGAAGGAAAAAAAAGAAACGAAGAAAGGAAATATCTTCTGTGTCTCCTTTCCTCCCAAGAGAACTGTGATAGCATTTTTTTAAAACTTTCTAAATATTCAAGGTTTGATTTCTGCTGTCCTTCCAAAGCTTGGAATTATTGCCTTCAAAGAAAAAGATGAGTAAGAAAACAAAAAGATGAGAGATTCTACTTATGACTGAAGAGACAAAAGAGAATGACTGGCAGCAACAGGAAATTTAGTGTTGTTGTTTTTTTATTTTTATTTTTTAGTAGACTGTATTTTTCAAATCAGTTTTAGTTTTACCGCAAATAGAGCAGAAGGTACAGAGATTTCCTATATACCAGCTGCCACCACATGCAAGCAGATTCCCCTGATATCAGCATCCCTCACCAGAGTTGTATATTTGTTATAATTGATGAACCTACATCAACATGTTATTATTCATCTAAAGTCCCTAGTTTACCTTAGGGTTCAGTCTTTATGATGTATATTCTATAGGTTTGGACATATACAACATGACATATATGATATGATGTGTGTCCACCGTTCTGGTATTATAGAGATTATTTTCACTGCCCTGAACATGTTCTATGTGCTCCACTTATTCATCCTTTCATTTCCCTTCCCCCTAAACCCTGGCAACCACTGATCTTTTCCCTGTCTCCATAGTTTTGCCTTTTCCAGAATGTGATGTAGTTGGAATCATACAATATGCAGACTTTCCAGATTGGCTTCTTTCACTTAGCAATATGCATTTAAGTTTCTTCCATGTCTTTTCATGACTTGATAGCTCATTTCTTTTTAGCACTGAATAGTAGTCCATTGCCTGGATGTAACATATTTTATTTATCCATTCACCTACTAAAGGACACTTTGGCTGCTTCCAAGTTTTGGTTATTATGAATAAAGCTACTACAAGCATCTGTGTGCATGTATTTGTATGCATTTAAGTTTGCAACTCCTTTAGATAAATATTAGCATGGTTGCTGGATTATAGAGTAAGAATATGTTTAGTTTTGTAAGAAACTGCCAAACTGTAATCCAAAGTGGCTGTACCATTTTGCATTCCCACCAGCAATGAATGTGAATTCTTGTTGCTATACATATTCATCAGTATTTGGTGTTCTGGATTTTGGCCATTCTAATCCGTGGGTAGTGGTATCCCATTGTTATTTTATTTTATTATTTTTTAAAAGATTTTATTTACTTATTTGACACAGAGAGAGAGAGAAAGAGAGACTGTGAGCACAAGCAGGGGGAAGCTGCAGGCAGAGGGAGAGGAGGAAGCAGGCCCCCCACTGAGCAGGGAGCCTGATGTGGGGCTGGATCCCAGGACCCTGGGATCATGACCTGAGCTGAAGGCAGATGCTTAAGGGACTGAGCTCCCCAAGTACCCCATCCCGTTGTTGTTTTAATTTGCATTTACCTGATGATGTAAGATGTGGAATATTTTTACAAATGTTTATTTTCCATCTGTATATATCTTGTTTGGTGAGGTGTTTGTTAAAGTCTCTGGCCCAAGTCTTAGTGTAAGAGAAAAAACCACTGTCATGTTTCTCCTCTACTCACACTCTATCATACTTCTGACATAAGATGTGTGGATTTTTTCTTATACCAACCAATTCTGTGACAGCAGTGAGTGCACTTCAGTTCAACTCAATTTGATTCTGACAGTAACTGGAGTCAACACGACCCTGCAGGTTAAGGGTTCAGTCCCACAAGATTGCTCCCCACTTTAGACACCAGCCACAAGTAATGGGTCCCCAGGTTAGCTACAAACTTCGGTCCAACTTGGTTACAAATTAGAGGTTCCCACAACCTCTAGCTAGAGGTACCCTCTTCTTATGTTTCCTAATTTGCTAGAATAATTCACAGAACTCAGGAAAACAGTTTACCTATTAGACATTAGTTTATCACAAAAAGAACAGCTAGATGAAAGTGATGCATGAGGCAAACTATGTGGGAAGGAGAGTAGAGCTTCCATGCCCTCTCTGTGTGTCCCACCTCCCCAGCACTCCAAGTGCTCACCATCCTGGAAATGATCCAAATCCCTTAATTCAGAAATTTTTATGGGGGTTTCATCACGCAAACATGGCTAGTTATTAACTCAATCTCCACCTTCTCTCCCTTCTCTCGAAAATGAGGGGTGGAACTAAGAGCTCAAGCCTCTAATCATGACTTGGTATTCCGGGTAAACAGCTCCTATCCTGAATGAAGCGATCTAAAAGGCCACCTGGAGAGTCAAGAGTTGCCACATTAGAACAAAAGATGCTCCTATTGCTCAGGAAACTCCAAGGGACTTAAAAACTCTGTGTCAGAAGCTAGTCAAAGTTCAAATAGTAGAACAAAAGATGCTCCTAGCATCTTTATTGCTTAGGAAATTAACAAAGGTTTTACAAACTCTGACTAGGAACCTGGGACTAAGACCAAACTATATACTTCTTATTCTATCACAATATCATAGTCAAGTGTTCATTCCCTTTACCTGTTGACTTTTAAGAGTTCTTTGTATATTCTGGATGGCAGTCTTATCTCAGATATATCTTTCACAAATATTTTCTCCTATTTTGAGGCTTTTTTTTTTTTTTTCCATTCCCAGCCAGTATCTTTTGTAGAATAGAAATGTTTAATTTTAATGAAGTCCAGCTTATTCTTTCTCTCACATATCATGTCTTGGTCTTATATCTAAAATATTTTCTGTGACCCATTTTGAGCTAATTTTGTAGAGTGTACTCTCCCTCTCTCTATATATATGTATATATATGAAGAAATATATATAACATGTATGTATGTGTTACATATAACATATACATACATGTTAAATATATACATGCATACGTGTGACTCTATTTGAGAGCATGAAAAGGCTGATCCATCAAATGGACACCCATACATCTTCAAGCTGAGAATTGCTGATAATATTAAAGTCCAATGGTGGGAATGGCAGGAGGGTTCACCAACTTTATAAATCAACCACCGATGGATAGAGGCTCAGCTTTCTTCAACTAGGCATGTTTGCTCTTTCAGTTGAACTTGATCTAATGATACTGGCAATAAAAGTAATGACATTAATAAGAATTTACTAGATGGTAAACACCATGCTAAAACATTTTGTATGTAGTACCTCATTTAATCTTTATAACACCAATACAAAATAGTAAGGAATGAAAAGGTAGGGTTATAGGTGTTCAGCAGCTTTCTTAAGGTCTCTGAGCCAGTAAATAGGAATTCAGGATTACAAATGAAAAGAACATCCAAACTTCAAATACTGTATCTAAAAATTCCTCTTGGACTTCTCCGCCAGTTCTACTCTAGTGGGTATATCTCCTGATGCACAAAACAAATAGTTCAGGACAACCAACAGTCCTTGTTACTCCCCCTTCCCCCCAAACCCCTCCCATGGTATCTGCTTCTTGCCATAATTTACCAAAAACATCTCTTAATGAAAGTTTTATATGGATTCTCTGTTGTTTTATTTAAATGTACATAGTACATCATAATATTTTAAGTAATAATGGCCCCCATGTTCAATGGGACTTTCTTGTTAATCTTAATATTGAATGAACCATAAGAATACTATACAGTAATTCATCTCATCTTAGCAGCATCACTTCAAGGAAAAATTATATTGTCATGGTTTATACTACTAAGAGCCATTTATATTCCTTCCATCTTCCGGATTTCCTTTAAATCCTATTTCTACCCAATCCTCTGATCTTTTCTTGTTTAAAATATGTTATTCTAGATAAAACATGCATATCTTTAAAATTATAATTGTATGAATTGTGTAGATATTTAAATATCATAACTTACTGGAAAGCAGAGTTTGATGAGAAGATGAGGGATTTAGGGTCCTTGAAACTTAACCGTGTCATCAAAAATGAAAGAAGACTGGGGCAATTATATAGATATTGTCTTGTGTCATAGAAATATTACTAGAATAATACACAGAATATAGGCTTTGCCAATAATTAGGGAGTTATCTTATTCTGGGCTTCACTCATCCCATCTGTAAAATGACTATCTTTGATTATATCAGTAGTTCTATAACCTGTCAGGGCATCAGAATCACCAGAGAAGCTTGTTAAAAATAGTCTCCTGGTCCCACTTTTCAGCACAGCTGAGATAATGATGTGTTGTAGGATATGTACGTGTGTATGAATGTAGTTAGGTAAGGAGCAAGGTAAGTATTCATTTATTTTACAGCTTCTCCAAGTGAGTCTAATATAGCTCACCTTTCAGAATAGATTAAATCTGAATTTCCGCCCAGTTTTCAGATTATTTTATCCATCAAAATCATTGTCATTCTATGAATCTGAAAGTGTTTTATAGTGGTATTAAATTAATTAACAAAGAGTCCATTCATGGTGATTCTAATACCTTAGTAACCTACATAAGCAATCAAAAACCTAAACCTGTAAATGCCTCAGGGTTAAGAAATTGAAACCTCAGGACCACCAATAATAGCCAACAAGGTTTTTCCAAATATGGCAAATGCTTAAGCTCTAGCCAATCAAATAATTCCCTTGCTTTGCTTCTATCTTTTCTCTATAAAAGTCTATCCTCCAGCTGCTGTTTTTGGCGTGCTCCTAACTACTTTTGGTTTGCTGCTCCCCAGTTCAAACTGATTCTGCCCAGATAAACTCAAAATTTTTATGATGTGTCAGTTCATCTTTGAACAACGGTAGTGAGGTGATTTCGGGACTCCATTATGTGTACTACAGTAATAACCCTAGAGTCAACAAAAAGAGGAAATATGATCTGACAAGGAACAAGAGGTTATGCCTATCCTGGTGATATGTAGTACCTCATCCTCATTACCTTTTCTCTTTCAGGTATGATTCTTTTTCTAGATCAGAAAATTAATACTCCATCTCTCAAATTCAAGTTTCTTCCTAAGATGGCCTTCCCAAGGAGTGCATTTTGAGTCAAAGAACCCCTTTGCCATGTCAAAGAACCTATCTGGGAGAGTTCCCAGGAAGTGAAAGAGCAGCCCACGGGGCAGGGAGTGGCCCCAGCCCAGTTGACATTCACACTGACTCTTGATGCCCTGTTGAGTCTCTATTTGGTCAATTACCCAGGGAAATCACTGATTCTGCTCTTCTTGCTGAACTGACAGAGGTAGAGTTCGAATATTTAACATGACTTAATCGTTGGCTTTATTGACCTTCTCATTTTAATCTATTAGATTAAATTTAATCTAATAGATTAAAATGAGAAGTGACTACCGTAAGATGCTGCACAAGAGTAGACAGGATCCTTTAGCTCTGCTATTTCACAGGTATTTATTTACCAACTATTATTTACCACTTTACTGGACGCCGGGAGTAGACAAATAAAGGAGAATTATTCCTTATCTGCTAGGATTGTCTACTTAGGTGGTAAATAATCATGGCAAAACTATTATCATAAAAACCAGAGATGCTGTTTATTGTGTACCAGAAAGTGCTGAATACTTTAGCTCCTTATAACCCCATAACATCCTGGAGTAGGTATGATTTTTATCTTGATTTTGCAATGTGGATCTTGAGAAAGAGAGTCACTTAGTCAAGTGTGAAAACAGATGAAAAAGTCTTCATCACTCTCCAGCTGTGTGGCCTCAAGTTACTTCATTTCTCTGAATATGGCCTCTGAATATCGGATTCTTAATTTGAAAAGAGGATAAAAACATCTAGCTAGTAGTGAAGTTGTGAGAATTAAATAAGGAAAAAAAGAGAAAGAAAGAAAGAAAGAAAAAGAAAGAAGAAAAAAATGTTCCTCGCTCAAAATCTGGCCAGCAATTCATCAATGCCTGTTCTTTTTATGAACATCTCTCACAACCTATTTTTCCCTTTCTCTGTAAAACAGGCAAAAGGTAAATTACTGAAACGCATAATCATCATAGCACCTGAAATAGGGAATTCAATCAGGCAGATGGTAGGGCTTACACATCTTTTTTAAGTTTTCCTTCATGTAGGAGACTCTCTGGGTAAGGGAACTAGGTTTTCCCTTATGTCAATATAGTGAACCAGAAAACCTGGGCACAGATAAAAAGAAGTAGAAGCCCTATGTGTCTACAGAGTTTAGATGAGAGGTGTTCCAAATCTGTGTCCTGAGAAGTCAGGTTTAAATCGGGAGGCTGTTTCCAAAAACCCATTTGAATCCAAACACACTAATGGCACAAAGCAAGGATTCCCTTTCATACTGACTTCTGTTATTATTTCCACAGGAAGATATGATGAGTACCATCTTGAAAGACTGAGAACTTATAATTTCTCAATGGTGAGCTCAATGGTGAGTTCCTTAGGGGTAATATCTGGAAAAAGTGTCTCTGCAAGGAGAAAAAGTGACAGTTTCTGAGGGATTTTTCATTTAATTCTGCTTTTTTTGTCCTTAATCTGCAGAAGTAGATGTAGATGTGAAGATGGGTCTCCCATTTAAGTGGATACAAGGATAATTTTTATGAACAGTCTGTCTTGGGGCTTAGTGTGATTTGGTAATTCTCATTCATAATCTCAAATTTTCTTTTTCTTTTGTTACTTTGTTTCTTCCCTTTTTTTTTTTTTCTTTAAGCAAGCTCTCTCAGATAATGCTCTTATGGTCAATGCAGAGACTTTTTTGAAAAATACAGCACTAAAGACTAGGAATAAGTGCACTATTAACTATTCATTCATTAAATAGGGTTAAGAGTGCATTCGAAATGTAATCTTGATCCCCAGGGTAACACCGAAAGTCTGTACTACTCACCTGCAATTTGGTGTGCATCAAGGAATCCTGTAGTGAGTTTAGAAAAAGTGAAAGAAAGTTTCAATTTAGGACTCAAGGCAAGAAACTTGAGAAAGGAAGATAAGGCTAGGGGCTATGGTGTTCAGCAGGGGTGAGTAAATTAGCATTTATTTAGTTATAAGCACTTTACAATTTCTTTCTCATTTAATTCTCACAATAAAGCAAAGAGATAAGCATCATTAAGATCCATTTTACATTAAGCAAACTGAAGCTCAAAGAGGTTAAGGAACGTGTTCCACGTGACCCAGCTGGTAACCATATAGCATGCTAAGATGCAAAAATCTTTTTTTTCCCATTAAAAACTTAGCAAAAGTACAATTTTGCCTACAGGGTTTGTAGTCTTTACATATTCTCCAGCCTTGGCTTACAACATTGTACCTCAAACTCTTCAAATATTAATTCACTTAGAAAGTCAAGCATAGTATCTTTTACTCGCTAGGCAATCAATAACCATGAGTTATAGTAATGTTTCTGAGTGTGGTTGAATGGAATACTACTTCATCATTCATCCTTTACCTTCGAGAGATCCAGTGTTTCTGTTTTAATGGTTTATATGCCTGAAGGCAAAAGACTTAAACTTGGCACAAGTGCAGGAGGAGGGAGGGAAACTGGAAGTGAGAAATGCTGAGAAGAAGGGAGGGGAAATTAGGAAATTTTAGCCTAATATCATCTAAACTTAGACACATAGTAGGACCATTTAAAGTCAAATTCTAAATTATCCTATTGGCTATTTTATTGAAATGAGCAGATAGTAGCTGGACAGGATTTGTGATGAAGTTTATTATTTATTTGAGTATTATTGTACTATGGCACTAACAAAGCAAAAGAGGGGAAAGTAAGTAAAACACTCGAGTTCACAGAAAGCAAAATGCACTTGCACATATATTTTCAAATATAATGTGCTTCTTAAATCTTAGCATTAGCTTGTGCTGTCATGGGTTAAATGATGGTATTTGATAATGTTTTTCGTTCCGTTCTTATCTTTTCTCTTCCTTCCTGTCTCCCTGTTTGTTTTTCTTTCTTCCTTCCTCTTCCTTTCTTTTTCCTTCTTTCCTTTATTAAAATCCCATGTTGGTGTCCTTTTAACTTATTTATTTTTTCAAATTGTCTATTTGTCCAAAAAATACAAAAGTTTTTGGAACTAAGTCCAGACCTGTTGATTTAGTTGAATAACCTATCCAGCTAATCTCAATGACCAACTGCATGAATGAATTTATCCACGTCAGTTAACTACTCAGAATCAAAGGCATACATTACTCTCATCAGTAAAAATTATATTCTCATGAGAGACTGGAGCTTCAAATACAGCATTTTTTTTTAAATATATGCTGTCAGTTTAGACATTTTCAGGGGCAAAAAGGAAACAATGATGTCAAACATACATACTGATTTTAAAACAAATAGTAACTATAGAGACATTAAAGTGTAAAGTCTTCTGAGTTTTAAATTAAAGAAAATATTAAAATCAAACCCACAGAGTGGGCTCCTCACTCAGATGGGAGTCTACTTCTTTCTCTTTCTCCCTCTGCTCCTCACCCATCTCATGCTATCTCTCACAAATAAATAAAATCTTTTTAAAAAGTATCAATAATATTATATCAAGTTCTATAAAGTGGCAGATCTATTAAGTGGCAGATTTATAGCAAAATGTGATGGATGTCAAGATCCATGATCTTTGCGATTATGTTATAAAAATTCAACAAACATCCTGACTGCTAAATAGCTAGGATCTCTCTCAGGGTTTTAGAAGGGCCCATGCAAGGAAAGGACCATGATGCACAATTTGCCAGTAAAATGTCTTTTTGTCTCTATAATGACTGATGGAGGGATTCATGTATATTAGTTCTAACTCTTGATTGGGACTGAACTCCAAGCTCCAACTTAAGAAACACATTCCGTCCTACAGGGGAGGTTAAAAGACATGCTGCTGTTGACTATAGTGTCACCAATGGCTGCCATACAGTTGGGGTAGTCAGGGTAGAGTATCACTTATAATGCAAAAGGCAGCAAATACAATCAGAGGCAGACCAGATCTCACCAGCTTACTCTGTGTGACATGAGAACATGTGGAGGAATGAAGTGTTCATAATTATGAATAGCAGCTATATTACCATAACTACATTATTCATGGCTTCACATGGAAATGCTGTCTTGAAATTCCATGCCACTGATTTTATTTTTCATTTTTAACAGTGATAATTTATCTTGCTCATTGTTTAACCACTCAACAAAGCTTCAAAATATCGGGGTGGGGGGTGGTTCTTCTTTTTAAATTTCTAAATATGGCATATTGGTTTGGTAATAAACAACAGGTATAATGAAAAGAGCCTTTGGAGAGAGGATCTAGGCAGAGTGGGAGGGACTGTCAAGCAATTAGCATCTCCAGTCCACTGAGAAGTGAGGAAATGTGTTGCTGATTGCTGTTCTCAAGTGCTCTCTCACCCCCTGGGTGCCAGGGCAAGAATCGGTCAGCAGAAATTCTGTCTGTCAACAAGATTTTACCTCATTGCCTGGACTGCAATTTCAACTTATTGCCTTTAAAATAACTTAGGTAAAGTAGTCCTCTCAAAGGCCTTTTGTGTGTGTGTGTGTGTGTGTGTGTGTGTTTTAACAAGAGTTAAACACACACACACACACACACACACACACACTCACCACTTAACTAAACAAAAAGAAATAAGAACAGATAAGAAAAAAGGAAGAGAAGCAAAAAGGGAAAGGATATATCTCTCCTCTCTTAGGGTTCAATCTGTAGCAAACAATTTACAAGCATTATTTCCTCTCATTCTAAACACAGTGAGGGCAGCATAAGAGGTAGGCATTATCATGCTCATAAAAATAAAACAGAGTATCCACAGAGTCTATAGTGTTGCGCAAGAAGGGCAGGGAATGAAAGAATATGAAGGAATGAAAGAATGAAAGAAAGAGAATGAAAGAAAGAGAGAAAGAAAGAGGAAGAAAGAAAGAGGAAGAAAAAAAAGAAGTTGGAGAGCTAATATTCAATCTCAGCACAGAAAGACAGGAGCTCTCTACTTCAGGCTTTTTCTTCACACCTTATGAAAAGTCAAGTGTTTTATTAATAAATTCCTGGGTAGAAGTGGGTCTAACCATTACTAACTATGCAATAAGTAGTCACTTTATCTGTGTAAATCTCATCTACAATACGGAGAGACATAAACTAACATCAACCTTGTAGGAGTGCTGATAAGACTAAATAAGATGATGCCAGTAAAATATTTCCTACAGGGACCAGCACAGGGGAAATGCTCAATAAGTCATTATTTACTATCATAAAGATGATGAAAGATATTATTTATAGCTATATATAGCTAGATAGTGTTAAATGATATACTGAGGCACATTAAAACTTTTAAGAGTTTTATTTGAGTAAACATTGATTTGACTCAGGCAGAGCTAAATCAAAAGTGGTTAAGGGAACTCCACTGGAAGGAGCTAAGCAAAAGGCTTTATAGAGCAGACTGGTAGCAAAGCAAGAGAATTTATCTGACTCAGTATAGCTCCAGTGGTTGCCTTATATGGGAATGCTGAGTTGACTCTTTGTGATTGGTTGTTCTTAAGTTTTGATTTCTTAACCTTGAGGCATCTGCATGCATTGATTCTGACCCAATTTTTGGTTTGCTTACATAGGCTGCCAAGGTATTAGAGCCATCTCAGTCTAAAGGCCTTTTTCTTTAGTTACTTTAAATTGACAGATACATGTAGATGTAGATAGAGATCT
>JAPYYM010003800.1:0-10760 GCA_028534135.1 Potos flavus
AAAAAAAAAAAGAGGGCGATCCAACAAGACATAACAATTGTAAATATTTGTGCACCCAAAGTAGGAGCACTCAAATACATAAAGCATTTAATAACAGACATAAAGGAAGTAATCAATAGTAATACACTAATAGGAGGGAACTGTAACCCCCTGCTAACGTCAGCGGACAGGTCGTCCACACAGAAAATCAACAAGGAATCGGTGGCTTTGAACGACACACTGGAAGCTTTGCGCAGTGGCAGTATCGTAGCCAATGAGGTTTATCCGAGCCGCGATTATTGCTAATTGAACGACACACCGGACCAGACGGTCCGACAGACACGTTCAGAACGTTCCATCCTAAAGCAGCAGAATGCACATTCTTTTCAAGTGCAAATGGAACATTCATCAGAATAGATCACATATTAGCCCACAAAACAAGTCTCAACGAATCAAGAAGCTTAAAGTCACACGATGCCGACTTTTCTGACCACGATGCTATGAAACTAGCGATCAACCATAAGGGAAAGTCTGGAAAGAACACGAACACGGGGAGATTAATAACGTGTTACTAACGATGAATGGGTTGACTAAGAAATCAAAAAGTACATGGAAACAAATGAGAATGAAAACACAATGGTCCAAAATCTTTGGGATGCAGCAAAAATGGTTCTAAGAGCGATGTTTGTAGCAATACAGGCCTACCTCAAGAAGCAAGAAAAATCTCAAATAAACAACCTAACTTTATACCTACAGGAACTAAAAAAGCCAGCAGAAGGAAGGCAATCACACATACGATAGCACAAACCAACCACACGGAGATGAGCAAACACAGACCCACAGCAGATCAACGAAACCAGGAACTGGTTCTTTGAAAAGATCAAACTGATAAATTTTCAGCCAGAGTCATGGAAAAAGAGAGGACTGACATCGACAAAATGAGAAATGAAAGAGAACCACCAAAACCACAGACACACTAAGGACTGTAAGAAAACATTATGAAAAATTGTATGTTAACAAATTGGCATAGAGGAGAAATGGGTAAATTCCTACAAATATATAACCTCCCTAAACTGAAACAGGAAGAAATAGAAAATCCGCACAGACCAAAACTTCTGACAAGCAAAAGTCCAGGACCAGACGGCTTCACGGGTAAATTCTACCAAACATTTAAAGAAGAACTAATACCTACTCTTCTCACGCTATTCCAAAAAATAAAAGAGGAAGGAAAGCTTTCAAATTCATTCTATGAGGCCAGCATTACCCTGATACCAAAACCAGATAAAAACACTACAATAAAAGAGAACTGCAGGCCAGTATCTCTGACGAACACAGATGCAAAAGTCCTCAAGAAAAGAGCAAACTGAATTGAGCAATATATTAAAGAAAATCAGTCACCACAATCAAGATGCATTTACTCCTGGGACACAAGGGTGGTTCAAAATTCACAAATCAACATGACACATGCATCAATAAGAGAAAGGCTAAAATCACATGCTCATTCCAACAGATACAGAAAAAGCACGTGACAAAGTACAATATCCATTCATGATAAAAACCCTCAGGTTTAGAGGGACTATCTCAATGTAATAAAGCCATATATGAAAAACCCACAGCAGGACCTCACACTCAACGGTGAAAAATTATGGGTTTTCCCGGAAGGTCAGGAACAAGGCAAGGATGTTACCACTTTTATTCAACACAGTACCCGAAGTCCGAGCCAAAGCAGTCAGAAAATGAAAAGAAATAAAAGTCTTCTAAATTGGTAAGGAAGTCAAACCTTCACTATCAGCAGATGACATGATACTAACCTATAGAAAACCCTAGACTCCACCAAAAACTGAAGTTGTACGATGCAAAATCAATGTACATAAATCCGTTGCATTTCTACGCACTAATAATGAAATACCCTAGGAAAAGTGAAGACAACAGACCCATTTACAGTTGCACCAAAACCAATAAAATACCTAGGAATAAATAAAGGTTGGTTTGTTTATTGTGGGTCTGTGCTCGTCTCCGTGTGGTTTGTTTCTGCTATCGTATGTGTGATTGCCTTCCTTTTTTTTAATAAATAAAGAAGGTAAAAGATGTGTGTCCTATGAAAACTATAAAACACCGACGAAAGAAACTGAAGACAACACAAACAAATGGAAAGATATTCCAGGCTGGGCGTGTGAGTGGCTCAGTCAGTTGAGCCTCTGCCTTCAGCTCAGGTCATGATCCGACATCCCTGGGACTCTGGCCAAAACATCATTTCAGTATTATCAAAATCCCAGCCTCACAATGCAACAACCTGAAACTACTTAAAAATGTGACCTGAAATGGGAGAAGATACTTTCAAATGACACTACAAAGGGCTGATATCCAAGATCTATAAAGAACTTCTCAAACTCAGCACCCAAAAAACAATTGATCAAGTCAAAAAATGGGCAGAAGACATGAACAGTCACTTCTCCAAAGAAGACATACAAATGGCTAACAGACACATGAAAAAATGTTCATCATCATTAGCCATCAGGGAGATTCAAATCAAAACCACACTGAGATACCACCTCACGCCAGTTAGAATGGCAAAATCAACAAGAAGGTAAACAACAAATGTTGGAAAGGATGTGGAGAAAGGGGAACCCTCTTCCACTGTTGGTGGGAATGCAAGTTAGTGCAACCACTCTGGAAAACAGTGTGGAGGTTCCTCAAAGAGTTAAAAATAGAACTATCCCATGACCCTGACATTGCACTACTGGGTATTTACCCCAAAGATGCAGATGCAGTACAAAGAAGGGCCACATGTACCCCAACGTTCATAGCAGCAATGGCCACAATCGCCAAACTGTGGAAAGAGCCAAGATTCCCTTCAACAGATGAATAGATCAAGAAGATATGGTCCGTATATACAATGGAATATTATGCCTCCATCAGAAAGGATGAATACCCAACATTTGCATCGACACGGACGGGACTGGAGGAGATTATGCTGAGTGAAATAAGTCAAGCAGAGAGAGTCAATTATCACATGGTTTCACTTACTTGTGGAGCATAAGGAATAACACAGAGGACATTGGGAGAAAGAAGGGAAAAGTGGATTGGGGGAATTCGGAGGGGGAGACGAACCATGAGAGACTGTGGACTCCAGGAAACAACCTGAGAGTTTTGGAGGGGAGGGGGGTAGGGGATTGGGTGAGCCCGGTGATGGGTATTAAGGAGGGCACAGATTGCATGGAACATGGGGTGTTAGATGTAAACAATGAATCTTGGAAGACCACGTCAAAAACTAACGATGTGCTGTATGGTGACTAACATAACACAATAAAAAAAAATATGATCTGAACCAGAAAACATAGAATTTGCCTCTTAAAAACATTTTAGGGGGCACCTGGATGGCTCAGTGGGTTAGAGTCTCTGCCTTCGGCTCAGGTCACGATCTCAGGGTCCTGGGATCGAGCCCCACGTCGGGCTCTCTGCTCAGCGGGGAGCCTGCTTCCCCCTCCCTCTGCCTGCCTCTCTGCCTACTTGTGATTTCTCTCTGTCACATAAATAAATAAAGTCTTTAAAAAATAATAATAAAAAAATAAAAAATAATAATAATAATAAAAAAAATCTGATCTGAGGGCTCCCACTCTGCTCAACTGTTTATTTCACATGCCACTGCATCTGAACGGCCCCGCTTGAACCTAGTCCCCGAAGAGCCGCCCCGCAGCCCTCAGAGGCGGTCTCCTCCGCCTCCCGGCTTTCTCCTCCGACTGCAGGTCTGGAAAGCTCCGTCAGTGGCTCACACGGCCCCTGCGGGGCCCCCAGGAGGCTACATTCTGCAGAATCACAGGGGTGGCTGGACGTCTTCCAGATCTCCCCGAGGCTGCTGCAGCTCCTCAGGTACCTGCTCCGAGAAACACGAGGCCAAGGAGCTCCTGCCGTTTGCCGGCACTACTCGTGCTCAGCACTGAGTCGTGCAGGAACTGCTGGGTTTCCGTACGGTACGCCTCAAACAAACGGAACACTACGTGAAGTACACTGGAATTGAGAAAAGAAAGAATTACGCTAAACCTGCTTTGCCTGTGAGCTTACACGGAAGAAGCGAGCCTGGGCCAGCACGCCTGTTTACAACAGGGTCCGCTGCCGGAAGCCCACTGTCGGGACCCACGGCTCAGAAAGATTCCGCTCAAACTAGAGCTGCTCACGGACAGTACAACTTGTCACCCCAGAGCTCTGGTCACATCGACCAGATTAACGCTGCCCTCACGCTGGCAACACAAAGTCTCTTCTGCGGCCCGTGCATCAAGGAGTTATCGTGACTTTCGAGTCTCATTGAAGAAATACATTTCACGAGGCCGTGGCCGCCACAGATGGTGACTGCTCTGATGGGTCTGGGCAGAGTGAACTGCAAACATCCTGGAAAGGACTCACCACCCAGAAGAGGTCAAAATATTAACATTAGCAAACACTGTGCTACGCCGTGTTTGGCTGAGCCTGTCCTCTGTCTCCTGTGGCCACACGTGACTCGCCCCCTCGTCCAAGCACACAGGACAAGCCCCAGGCTAACTGCCGAGGCGCAGCTGCCTCTGCCCACAGGTGACCCGGGGGTTACCAACGCCCGCCGAAGCCCCTGCCCGGGGCTGAACGCAACCCCTGTGCGCGGCCACAGTCCTGCGGACCTTCCCCAAATGAGCTGAGAAGGGCGACGCGTGGGGACGGCCACCCGAAGGGGCAGTGGGCCCCAGCTGTGGCACGCGGTCACTCAGACTCACGAGGTACCCAACTACCTTTGCCTGTTTTCCGTAAAGGAAAGTAAAAAAGGAGGACAAAACAAAAAATCCTCTGACATGCTTCCTAGAAACACCTCTTCCCCAACCCTGACCCCGTCCCCAGGGACCCAAGTCCGAGACGGGCCCGGAGCCGGCGCGCTCGGTGCACTTGCCCGTGACCCACCGCGGGGCCCCGGGGACGCGGCGCGAGGGGGAAGCGGCGGCGTGAGGACACGCTCGTACCACCGGCCCAACCACTGTGTTTCGCTCAGTTCACAGCGTGCGGAGCTGGAAGGCCGTGCGCGGGGCTGGCGGTCCACGCCGCCGTGCGACTGTCACGTGAGCTTCCTTCTGCCGCAGCCGTGAGAGTGCTGCTTAGAAACGCTCGCTGCGTACCGGTCAGCAGCCCGCACGAAATGACCCAGGCACTGCAGGTTTTTGGCTCCAAAAATATGCCACCTCCACCTCGATCCCCCAGAAAGCCTACAAGTGACATTGGCACGACCACGGGCCGGTGAGGGGGCGGGACCAGCAGAGCTCCCACACATTACTGGTGTGACAGCACACGAGCGGTACCGAGAAAGGCCTGGCAAATCTACAAACTAAATGTGCCCCGACCACATGGCCCAGCAATTCCACTCCCAAGAGAATCAAGAACAGACTCAAATACTGTCCCCTGAACGGTACGAAGGTACCAGTCGCAGCAGCCAAATGTGGAGACGACCGAAATGGCCGTCGGGGGATGACTGGGTAAATAAACCGTGGCCCAAGGAAGACGAGTCGGCCACAATTAGCCAAATGCTGCCGCAGGAACGCGGACACACGTCCACGGCGCTCCGCTGAGTGAAGCGGCCCGGTGCAAAAGGCCACAAACCGCACCGTTCCACTGACATGACCCGCCAGAACAGGCCGATTGGCAGAGAAGATGACGCGGGGGCTGCCAGGGGCCGGGGAAGTGGGCAGCTTAGTGGGCAGGGGTCTCCTTCTGGCAGGATGAAAAAGTGTGGAAGCAGGAAAATGAGACTACGCAAACGGTGGGCAAACTCCACACCGCTGAATCCTACACCCTAAAACGGGTACTTTCATATTACTGGGATTTCACTTGAATGAAAAACAAAAAAGCGGGGTGCCTGGGTGGCTAGGTCGGTGAAGCGTCTGCCCGCAGCTCAGGTCATGAGCGCGGGGTCCCGGGATTGAGTCCGGCAGCGGGCTCCTTGCCCCGCAGAGAAGCCCGCTTCTCCCTCTGCCTCTGCCCCTCCTCCTGCTTGTGCACGAGCGCGCGCTCTCCCTCTCTGACAAATAAATAAAATCTTTTTAAAAATTAAATAAATAAATAAAACCAAAAAAACCAAAAGGAACTACAGACAGATACACACAAGAATAAATCTGAAAAACGCCCTGAAGAGTGAGGGAAGCCTCACATGAAGCATATGCTGGAGGATCCCATTTCTACGAAGCCCTAGGGCAGGGAAAAGGAAACCTGTGGCAGATAAAGCACACGCAGCGGCCAGCCCGGGGGCACAGCAGGGACCTGCTGGCCGGGGCTGAGGGAGCTCCCACGGGTGCTGCCGGAGGCCGGGCTGCTCTGCCAAGGGCATGCCCGAGATCTGTGCATTCCACTGCACACACGCTTCCCCTCCGAAGACGAGAAGAACCACGAGTGCTAGTCAATGGCAGGAACTCAAGTCAATGACACGCACGCTGCAACACTGAGATGACAGGTGGTACCCACCCAGGTCTGCGACTCTGAAACCCAGCACAAAAAAACACAATACGGACGGGTGGACAAGTCAGGGTCAGCCAGCTTTTCCTAAAGGGCCAGATGGTAAGTATTTTAGGCTCATGAGCACGAGTGTTGTGACACTCACCTGCCCTTTCCTAAACTCATCATATTTAAGTAACTTATAAAAATTAGCATTTTAACTATCTCTAAGCACCCAACTTGGGGGGCATCCGTCACATTCACAATGTTGTGCAACCGTCACCCCCACCTATTCCCCAAAGTTTTTCGGGCCCCAAACTGAAAGTCTGTCCCCACGAAGCAGTAACTCCCCACGGCCTCGACCCCAGGTACCCTCTGGCCTTCCGGTGACGGTCTATTCTCGATCGCTCGCACAGCCTGGGCCCGTCCGTGCGGGCTCATCTCACCAGCAGCAGGTCTGCACGGTCACGCGGGCCGGGCAGGCGGCGTGGAGGCCGGGCGGCAGCCCGCTGCACGGCTGGACACACCGCGCTTACCCGCTCGTGCTGACGCACACCGGGGGCGTCTCCACCTCCAGCTACTGGGAACAATGCTGCTGCAAGCGGCGGCCGGCAAGTGGCCGGGCCCACGGCAGCCCCCTCCTCGGCGTTCAGAGGAGCTGCCAGACGGCCCCCCAAAGTGCTCTCACCCTCTCCCGTTTCTCCAAATCCTTGCCGACACCTGCTGTTTTCCGTGTTTCCGGCGGCAGCTACCACAGCAGGAATGAAAACTAGCTCACTGCGGTGCTGGCTCGCATTCGTCTAGTGACTAAGGATGTCCAGCATCTTTCCGTGTGTTATTGGCCACACGTGTATCTTCTTGTGGGGCAATGTCAAGTCCTTTGCCTATTTTTTAGTGGGTCTTTAGTGTCGAGCTATAGGAGGATTTCGTAGGTCCTTGGAAATCAAATCCTTATCGGATACATGATTTGCAAACATTTTCTCGCTTTCTGTAAGTTATTTTTTCATTTTTTTTTTTATAACGTCCCCTACTACACAAAAATTCTTGTTTTTGAAGAAATCCTATTTATGTATTTTTGCTTTTGCGGCCCGTGCTTTGGATGTCCTAGCTAAAAATTCACTGCCTAATCACAGGTCATGAAATTTACCTTTGTTTTCTTTTCTTTATTTCAGAGAGAGGGAGAATCTCAAGCAGGCTCCCCACTGAGCACGGAGCCCGACCTGAGATCACAACCTGAGCCCAAACCAACGCCCGGACGCCTCACCGACTGAGCCGCCCCGGCGCCCCACTTTGTGTTCTTCCAACGGTTCTGTGGGCTTAGTTCTTATACTAGGTCACCGCTCCATTCTAACCACTGCATGGGGTGTGAGGCGGGAGCCCAACCTTCTGTGGCATGTGGAAATCCACGGACCCAGCGCCATTTTTCAAAACTGTTCCTCGTTCTTTTAACGAACATATTTTGGTCAAAAATTCACTGGCCACAGTTACGTGGGTTTATCTCTGGACTCCCAATCCGTCCACTGGAACCTCTCCCCTTACCCCCGCACCATGCCGTGCGGATTACACGCGCACACTGCCGACTGAAGAGGCCGTCACACGGCAGTCTGTCTGACAGAGACGCCCGGCCATCTCGCGGGGACGGAAAGCCGCGCTTACCCGAGAACACCACAGGTCTGGAGGACGGCTTTGCGCTCTGGGAGTGCTGCTTCTTCTCCAGGGCCGCCAGCATGCCCCCCAAATCCAACTGCACCGGAATCTGGCTCTTCTTTCCACTATTTTTAAAATTATTCTAAAGAATTAAGAAATCAGAAGCTCTCTTAGAATGGCGTATTTTACAAACTGTGTTTTTCACTTTACGACAAAAAATCATATAAAAGATACGATGAAACCTATTTATGGCAACCAGAAAAAATCTTTAAAAAATTAATTAAAACCCCAGATAATCCTACATTATCTTTCAAGGTGACTGCCGTGGTGGCTTATTGCCCCCTCCCCCCCAGCCCTGGGTCTCTGTCTGCACCTGCACGGTGACGAGCACACACCTCCAGGTAAGAAACCAGGACTTGTGTGGCCCCTGTGGCAACAGGAGTCCGTGTGTGAGGCCAGCTGGTCGGTGTCACTGTCTCACGGGTACCACGCGACCTCCGGCTGCCTCGGGGAGCCAATCGAATGCCATGAAGTCAGGGGGCTATGACCAAGAATTTACATGACTCCAAAATGCACGCAGCAGGCATGAAATTTCGGCACGAAGCGTGCTCTACTGGAAACAAACGCTATTTCTGAAAGGGCTGTGATCTGGGGCCTGAGGACACGGGCAGCCGTGGCACGACCTCTCCCGCCCTCCTGCCGGTCGCGGGCCCACGTCACCGGGTCCACGTCACCGGGCAAGCGCGACGCGCCACACAGGCGGCTACAGAGACTCCAAGGGCAGGGAGACCATGGGAATTCCAGTGACTCTGCACAATGTTTAGAATTTTACTTCTCACAAATGTGAAAATAAGGCCCCCACTTCAGAAGACAAACGACAGTGAAGGTGCTGGAGACTCGTGAAGAAATGGGGCCACGTGTGCAAGTTGTCCACCTGGGAGACGAGTCACAAGTGCATCCCCGAGTCGGTCACGGGGCAGGGGCTCAAGAAGAACCCTCTCTTCACCCTGTACTGACCGCTTAGGGTTGAATTTGGGGGGGGACTCCTTATTTTGTTTTGTCAGACTCTGCGGCCTCATGACGGAATTCCTGTTTCCCAAATAAGCGGCCATCGTTTTCGCTCTACATGGAAGACCCCCGGCGGTCTGTGTCCCCCTTCCAAGGCGGCAGTGGCAGCTAACGCCAGTCTTCTACGAAGGTGACAAGACGTGTGCGCTTAGAGCAACTGTATTCCGATACCCTGCGTGGGATTCTCCAATGAAGGAAGAAGTCCTAACCAAACCACACCTTTCTTGGTACGTAAAGGAGTCTAAAAGATAGTTTTTTTCCCAAGAGTTTAGTTGAGCAAGAAAAGTTAAGCCTAAAGCAATGACAGGGTCAATCTAAAAGTTACCTGTGGCTGCTGTTTGGGTTGAAATTTCGGAGATGCTACTCTGTCTCTTCTTTCAGACGCAACTGCCAGATTGGGGAACTCCTCAGCGTCCTAAGTAAACCACACACCCTTTAGCTCTTTGCGGATCACGAGAATCAAGAGTGCCCACGTGCAAGCTGTCCCATGCCCGGGTCCTCTGTCTATCACCAGCTCCCCCAGAGTTCGCAGGGGGACCTCAAACAGCCCCTAAACTGTTGTGCTCTTAGAAATAGATTTAAAGACCACAGTCCAATCCCGCTGCCCTGGAGAGCAAGTGGGGGGGGGCAAGGACATGGGGTGCCGGACCCCCGGAAACAAGAGTGTTCAAGCCCCGAGCCTTCAACTGCGTTTCCATTAGAGTAACGGTCAGTCTAGACTCAGGAGATGGAAGTACCATCCCATGTGCTGCTCCCAGACTAGAAAATAGAAATAAAACAGAAAATAGGGTAACGGGCCTCTACTGATGACGGTCAAGTCATTTAAAAACATCTTGGATGCTTTTGTTAGCATTTTACGTGACTCAGAGAAGCTATGTGGGATACGGGAGCAGAATGCCACGAATTATTTGTTGGCCCAAATCATTAGCACCCTGCTAGGATCATAGGTCCTCACACACGCGACCCTGGTGTCCTCAAGGGAGTGCGCCAGGAGCCCCGGGACCCCCCGGTCTGGCCGCAGGCTGGAGGGCAGGCAGCAGAGCCGAGCACCCGGAGGCAGGTGGAGTCTAGTACTGAGCATGGACCCGGGCGACTCCCTGCAGGACGTCCCGTGGATCCGCAGGACAGCGGCTCCCGGAGGGATTCTGCAGGTCTGTGGGATTCCCTCGGCCAGGGCCCACGTTGGAGTTACGGGATTCTAATCTCTCTCTAGACTGAAGCACGTTACAGTCACATTTCTGGATAGAAAAGGAGACCCTGCACAAGCCAGCATGCCAAAGCGAGGCAAACCAGGAGAACGCGGCACGGAGGAGTAAGCACGAGCACCACGGTTCCCGCGGCACTAGACCGCCGCGTGAGTACACCCCTCTCTGCTCCTCACGCGAGCCCGCCCCGACTCAGCCGCTGCCCTAGGCCGCCACACGGAAGAACACGGGGCTGCCTATTCCCTTTCGCACTGGGCAAAGGTTATCGAAGGGAATGCCGGAGGGTTTCACTTAGGAAGCCCGTGAGAATCTGTATTTCTGTTAGGACAAGCCCATTTATCTTACTGTTAAAGGGGAGTAATACACGTAAATGTACTTCAATCCTTGGTGGCTCCTGAACTGTCAAGACTTCATATTTTG
>JAPYYM010003801.1:0-10758 GCA_028534135.1 Potos flavus
CCTGCTTCCTTTGGGCCCCTCCTGTGCCAAACCTGAGCCCTTCCTGCCCTTGAACTCTGGGGGCTCACTCCCTGCTGGAAGGGAGAGAATCCACACGCTGGCCCCGGAGCAAGCGATCGCCTTTATGCACCTGCTGGGCCGCTTTCGTCACACGTGCCAAATCCCCAGGAGGGGGCACCACTGGTCCCTTTGTGCATACAGTGTCTGGAAAAGTCCATGATGAACGGTGTGCTTGGGAGGGGGTCGGCGTTCAAGAGTCCGCAACATTGAAGAAGTTGGGCCGGGGTAGCTCTGCTTGAAAAGCACGTCCTTCCTGAACGGTTCTGAAAGCTTCCGGAAACTTCCTGAGCTGGGCCCTGCCTGTATCTGATTGTTGGGGCACGGGCTAGGCCCGGGGGTCCTTGGTCACTTCGAAAGCAGGAGGAGCCCCTTGAGCCAAACTGTTGAGAGTCTGCCCTGTTGTCAAGATGTGGACGAGACGTGGAGTGGGCGGGCAGCACCAGAACTGTCGAGAAGACCCCACTCTGGAAAAAATGAGATTCCAAACCCTGTATTTTTCTGGCAGCCGCACTCCGAGCTCTCCAGGGGAGGGGGCTCAGCCTGAAACCCCCGGTGAGCTCAAGCGGCCCCCACGCTGACAGGGCCCGGGGGGTGCAGTCATGTACCTAAGAAGGACATTCTAGAAATATATATATGCACACACATATTTATTCGTAAGCTCTCTTAGTGGTCGTAACTTCGGTAACAGCCAAGTCCCACGGTTCCTTGGGCAGGGAGAGCCTTCGTGGGACTCTGCAGACCTGCCCTTGACGTTGCCATTCCTACAGCCACTGCCTGGACGAGGTATAGGCGTGAGGGGCTGAGGCAACTGTCCTACAGAGGCGTGCAAGGTTTTCTGTGCCAAGAATGCCGAGCAGTTCGGCTGGGGACCAGCTCTTTAGAGCTCTTGCACCCCGAGAAGCCCTGGCTCCTAGCCCCCACAGAAGGGGATCGACCAACAGGGGGGCCCAGAGCCGCCCTCGTGTGCAGCCCCCCTCCCTCCTGCCCACTGGCAGCCTTCACCCTCCCAAAAGCTGAGCTGTGCCAAATCCGAGGTTCTGGGAAGTGGAGGCGTGTTTCTAGAAGTTTTCTAGAAGTTACCTGTGGAACTCAAGGTTTGCAAAGCCTTTGGCTCGGGGTCTGGGCGATTCCAGGGCCAGTGTGCCCCGCCCGGGGTCTCCTAGCCCATGTTTGCTCAAGTCTACCAGGCACTTTGTCCACATCCTTGTTTTGTAAGAAGGGAACTTACCGGAATTCCTGAACCAGACCCTCCCGGCGCCGTCCTTGGGAACCCGGGGCCCCTTCCGTGCCTCCGTGTGGGCCTGGGGTGCAGGCCACACCCCGCCGAGCCCCGCCCTGCATGCTTCTAGGGAGCGTCTCTTCTGTTTTTGAAGAATTTCTGTTCTGGGGCTTGTATTTCCTTTGCAGCTGTTTTGAATGTAGTTTTCCTTTTCTATTTATTTGCACATTAAAATTAAAAATTAAATATTGACCTAACTCCGTGAGGTCCTCTTGGTGGTTGCTTGTCCCCAAATCCCCATCTGCACCTGTGCCCCCGCAGTTTGCAGACCCCAAGGGCCACCCCCTCTGCAGGAGGGTCCCGTCCCCACCCTGTGTCGCCCCACCCACAAAGTTTTCTGAAATGTTCCTTCCCAACTCAGCTTTTCTTTTAAAGATTTTATTATTCATGACAGAGGCAGAGGGAGAAGAAGCAGGCTCCCCAATGAGCAGGGAGCCCGATGTGAGGCTCGATCCCAGGACCCTGGGATCATGACCTGAGCCGAAGGCAGATGCTTAACCGACTGAGCCACCCATCAGCTTTTATCTTCAGTCGGAAGGAGAGATGTTGTGCGTGGGAAACCCAATTTAAAGACTGGTGTTGGCTCCGTACTTTCTCTGCCTGCCAGCAAAACCGCCCTCCCTCCGTGCTCTCTGATCCCTGCTCCCAACTGGGCTCCTCTTCCTCTCAACACACCTCCTGGGACTTCATCATCACCCCCTCTGAACTCACTTGGGCCTGCTCCCATCCGACCCCACCTCCAGAGAACTGGGAGACCACAGCTCTTCTTAGGGTCCCCTTAGCAGACACCCCTTGAGGCTCCCGGCTGGCCTTTCCCCCCACTTTCCCCTCAGTGCCCGCCACCAGGCCTCACTGGTCAGGTCCTTGAGCTGAGACTGCACTGCCCACCAGGCCAGTCCTCTCCCAGCTGTGGTCCTCAAACTCCCCGAGTGACCCTTGCTGCCTTCCAGGGACCCCGTCGTCCATGTGCACCCCTCCACATGGTGCCCCCCAGTGCTGCACACCTCCCCCTCCAGAGAGGGCTCCCGGGGAGTTTGGTGAATGAGACTCAGTACTGTCCCAGATTCCTCCTTGCCTCGAGCCCACGTAGAGGATGGGTCCCAGGGCCCTGTGTGCCCACAGACTGGCCTTCTGGTTGGAAGCACTGGGACGGGTGTCCTGGGGATGTTGGCCCTGGCCCCCGCAGCCTCAGAGAAGGGAAGGGCATCGGTCCCGGAGTGGGCGGGGCCTGTGGCTGGTATGAGAAACAGGAAGGAGGGTCACCTGCTGGCCCTGTTGGGAAGGGGGCATGACTAGTGCGTGTGAGGACCTGGCCCTGTGGACACCCGGCCTGCAGCCTGATGAGGTTCTGAGCAGGCGACCAGCCTGCCGGGCCTGGACCCCTCACCCACGGAGGCGCCGGATCCTAAGGGCCTGTCGTGCCGAGCCCTGCGTCTGCCGAAGTGGATCACAAGGCAACGAAGAACAGCCCCGATGAATATAGCAGCCCTACCTCCTCACCGCCATGAACCTCCCTTCCTCCCTCCTCCAAGTGCGGGGAGGGGCTGAGCCGCAGGACCAGGCAGGCGGCCCTCCCCTCCCCAGGGTGGTGGAGGGAGCTGGCGTGATGCCTGGGGAGGTGAGGAATGAATGGCTTCCAGGGGGCCTGGTGCACATTCATTCTATTACCATTATTACTATTCTATTATTTCTGTCTTCTGTTATTGTTACACCTTTTGCAAGGTATAACCGCACTTTCCCTGTGACATTCTGGCTGAGAAGGCGGCCAACTGTTCTGAACAGCAAGTTGACCTCAAGGCAGTCGCAGGAGGGCGGGGTTGGGGACTGGGGGACAGGACCTCCCAGTAGGAGGCTGAGGGCCTGGGGCCCCCCCAAGGTGTGGGGTGAGATCCGAACTGTTGAACTCCTGGGAGCTCGGCCGAGAGTCTCCAGTGCCTTGTCCTCACCGCCCGGTGTCCCCAAGCCTGGACTGAGGTCCCGGAGAGGAGGCAAGGGCCACCTGGAGTTGGGAGAGCCGGACCTCCAACCCGGACGGGGTCAGAGTACCCCCCTCTCGGCAGGATGGGGGTTCACGGCCCAGCCCGGGGATCAGGGGAGGTGGAGGCGCGGTGGTGGGTGCCCGCCTGCCTTCAGAGGACAACAGGAAGAAATCATAATCTCCACGAAGACGGCACCCCGAGGGGCGTCGCGTTGGAAGGACTCGAGGACTCTCTAACCGGTGCTCTGACCTCCATCTAACACCAGATACGGCGGGGTGGGCCAGGATGGACTCCGGGGGTTTCTGGGGGTCCAGGTGGGGCTGCAAGCCGAGGGAACCCAGCACTAGCTGCTGACTCGGATCTGATTGCTCTTTCTCCCCCACCATTTCAAATAAGTTTTTAATTGTGCTTAAATATACATAAAATTTAGCCATGCTAAGTAGCCAGCTCGGTGGCTTTAAGTTCACGTAGTTGGTGAAGGTACTTCATCTCCCACCCCAACCCTCCATCTCCAGGACTCGGCATCTTCCAAACTGCAACTCTGTCCCCGAGAAGCAGGGACTCCCCACCCCCGCCCCCTCTCCTTCCGGTCCCTGCGCATGTGACCCCTCGAGGGACTTCGTAGCTTTGAGGCTTTCGTGACTGGCTTATCTCAACTCCGCATAATGATGTCCTCAAGGCTCATCCATGTTGTGGAAGAGCTTGTATCAGATTTTCCCTCCTTTCTAAAGCTACTATTCTACCTTTTTTTTTTTTAATTTGAGATTTTGGGACACCTGGATGGCTCAGTCAGTTAAGCATCCGACTCTCAGTCTCAGCTCAGGTCTTCATGTCAGGGTGGTGAGTTCAAGCCCCGCGTTGGGCTCCACGCTGGGCATGGAGCTAAATAAATAAATAAATAAAATGTGAGGTTTTATGGAAAGTGGCAGATGATACAGAAAATTCCAACAGCACAAAAAAAAAAAAAACACACATGGAGAAAAGTAGGCACCCGAGTCCCTCTCCCCAAAGGCAGCTGTCCCCAGTATCCTCCAGAAAGTGCCTCGCCATGGCAGGTCGCTGCACACCTCCTGTGTCGGGGTTCCCCCTCCCCCCCGCCGCCCGGCTGGCACAGGCTGGTTTCTGTGATGGGGCTGTTGACAGGCATGCCCACCTCTGTGCAGAGGGAAATACCCCCGGTACGGGAGATTTCCTGCGCACGTGTGCCTGCCGGCAATTCCCAAACAAGGGACTCCTGAGCCAAACCACCCTCCCTGGGGGTCTCTCGTCCATCCTGCCCCAGAGTCGCGCAGCTGCCAGCCCCCCAGCCTCCCTGGCACAGGGGGTCCTGGACGGCAGCAGGGGGTCCTCATCTGGGTTCCCCTGGGCTCTGAGAGTGATCTTGGCCACAAGCTGCCAAGAGACATAGGCGTGGCTGAATTTGTCGCTAGTGCTGGTGGAAACAGTCCAGAAATGGGAGAGACTCCTGGCTAGGACCCTGTGCCAGCCGGAACTCTAGGCCTCGGTCCCCCACCCTGAGCTGGAGGCGGGGACCTCGGCATCTCACCCTCAGCTGCACTGACTCTGTCCAGGACTGCTCGGTCACTTCCTGGCTGGTCCCTGTGACCTTGAGTGTGTGGCTAGATTATGGCTCCCAGAACCAGGACATGGCCACATCGCTCCCCTTCTCCCACCCCTAGTTCATTTCTCCTTCCTTGACCCCCCACTGGCCCCTCAGGGTCCTACTGCTCTCAGACCGTCCCCCTCCCCCACCGCCGCCAGGGCCCAACCCTGCCCACACTGGTTGAGAAACCCCAGGGCGGGATGCTCTGAGGCCTCTCCCCGGAGGGGGCATCAGAGGGGATTGTGTGCAGAAGACAGAAGGAGTACCCTCCCTGCTGAGACGCTGAGACGCAGTAAGGCAGGCAGCCCCCACAGAGGACCTGGGGGGCTTGGAGAAGGGGAGGATCAGTCACGTGCTCTGACCTGTGACCCGGGGAGGCAGGGCTGTGACGCAGCCAGCCACAGACAAGAGATAGGAAGAGGTTTCTGCAAGGGCCACGAGCCCCTGAGTACGTGACCTGGCGGGCTGTCACGGAAACAGGGGCTGCAGACATCGCTGGGTAGCAGGAAGTAGACACTTGGCCCCTAGAGGCTTTCTGGGTTGGACAGGGGCTGAGGGAGGGGACTGCAGCCTGGAACTTCCTCCCCATCTCTCCTGCCCAGCACCTGGACCCCGCGTGTGCATGACTCTAGCCATCAGGCCTCCTCAGCCCACACCGAGGGCCTGCCACAGGCTTGTGGGGGCAGGGGCTGGTTTATCTCCCTGGGCTCTGTCCACTCCTCCACTGGCACTCAGGAAGCTGGGGGTGGGGGTCAGCCAGGCAGGAAGCCTGAGGTCAGCGGCCACAGCCCAGAGCAGCCGGCGCCGAGCCTTGACAGCATGTGGGCACTCGCGCTGCTGTGGCCCGTGGTGCTGGGGTTCAGCCTGGAAAATGACAGCCAGAACACCCTCACCTACGACGAGATGGGGAGCACCGGGGGAGATACTGGTGAGTGACCTTGGGCCCCGTCTTAGGACTGGGGGGAGGCCTAGAGTTGAGGAATGGGGGGACAGGGAATTAGGGGCGGTCCTCCAGCCCAGCGCTGAGCCCACGGGACCAGGGGGAGGGTCTGTGTCCAGCTCTGACCCACCAAGCTGGGGGCTCCTGAGAGCTGGGGCCTGGACTGTAGCCCCCTCCCCCCACGGGAGCATCACCGGCGCGGGTGTCAAGGGCGGGGAGGTGGAGGTGACACCCGGACTCTCAACACCCGTGTCCCGTTTCCCCCAGATGGCACACTGGGGCCCTTGACCGGGCCCCAGGAGGAGACCCCTCACTCCCCTCACCTGCGCAGCTTCCCGGGTCAGCTCTGGGCCAACAACAGCAACATTCTGGAGCTCCCAGACAGCTCTCGGGCACTGCTGCTGGGATGGGCGTCCACGAGGCTGGTGCCCGCGCTCTACGGGCTGACCCTGCTGGTGGGGCTGCCCGCCAACGGCCTGGCGCTGTGGGTGCTGGCCACCCGGGTGCCGCGGCTGCCCTCCACCGTGCTGCTGATGAACCTGGCGGCCGCCGACCTCCTGCTGGCCTTGACGCTGCCGCTGCGCGTCGCCTACCACCTGCAGGACCAGCACTGGCCGTTCGGCGAGGCCGCCTGCCGCGCGACCACCGCCGCGCTTTACGGCCACATGTACGGCGCGGTGCTGCTGCTGGCGGCCGTGAGCCTGGACCGCTACCTCGGCGTGGTGCACCCGTTCCGGGCCCTCACCCTGCGAGGCTGGCGCCTGGCCGCCGGGCTCTGCGCCGCGGCCTGGCTGGCGGCCGTCGCCCTGGCGCTGCCCCTGGCGCTGCAGCCGCAGACCTTCCGGTTGTCGCACTCGGACCGCGTGCTGTGCCACGACGCGCTGCCCGTGGGCGCTCAGGCCTCCTACTGGCGGCCCGCCTTCCTCTGCCTGGCGGTGCTCGGCTGCTTCCTGCCGCTGCTGGTCATGCTGCTGAGCTACGGGGCCACCCTGCGCGCGCTGGCGGCCGGGGGCCCGCGCTACGGCCACGCGCGGAGGCTCACCGCGCTCGTGCTGGCCTCGGCCGTGGCCTTCTTCGTGCCCAGCAACCTCCTGCTGCTGCTGCACTACTCGGACCCGCGCCCCGAGGCCTGGGGAGACCTGTACGCCGCCTACGTGCCCAGCCTGGCGCTCAGCACCCTCAACAGCTGCGTGGACCCCTTCATCTACTACTACGTGTCTGTGGAGTTCAGGGACAAGGTGCGGGAGGGGCTGCTCTGCGGGGCTCGGGGCGCCTCCGCAGCCTCCAGGGAGGGGGGCACCCAGGGCACTGGCACCCGGTCCACCTCGCTCGTGTGACGCCCCCCCAGAAGCCGGCGCAAGTGGGAGGGGGGGTTGCACGGGTTCCAGCGGAGGGGGCGGCGCCCTCCCAATTCATGGCTACCGGGAACCCCTGAATGGGAGCTTATTTGGAAATAGGGTCCCTTTGCAGGTGTTATTAAAATTGGGTCACACTGGCATAGGGGGAGACCCTCAATCTGCTGTGACCAGTGTCCTTATAAGGAGAGGCCACACATACACACAGGGAAGGAGGCCATCTGACCCGAAGGCAGACATGGGGGTGATGCAGCCACAGCCAGGGAGCACAACGACTGCTAGCAGCCACCAGAAGCCGAGACGGCAGCCTGAGACACCCTCCTTCGGAGCTCCCCCAAAGAAGCGAACCCTGCCCACAGCCTGATCTCAAGCTTCTGGCCTCCAGAACTGTCAGAGAATAAATTTCTGTTGTTTTAAGTCACCTGTTTTGTGTTTTTTGGTTAGAGCAGTGCCAAAAAATGAATGCGGGGGGTTAAATGCATATTCCCAGGCCCAGCCAGTTCCCTCATGTCCGAGGTGGGGCGGAGGCAAAGCTGATGCTGGCGTGGACCGGCTGCAGGACCCCTCCCAGGAGGAGGTTCGGGCCACCCACCCCCTCATGGCCCAGGAGGCTGGTTGGCAGTCCTCCTTCCCCAAAGCCCAGGGTCTAGCTCTGGGATGGGCTCTGGGGTTCGGGGCATCTCCTGGACAATCACTGTGGAGGCCCTCATTCTGCTCCCCAAAGCCTGGTGCGGCCTGTCATTGGGACCCACTATACCATCACCTACTGTCACCCTGGTGGCAGGACGGTACCTCTTCCCCTTAACCCAAGGTCTGACTCCTGGATGTTAACGTCCCCCACCACCCCAGGACCAAGTGCGTGGGCAACTGGAGGGTGGATGGGTGGGCCTGGGGGAGGACTACAGCCCTGCGACCCCTACCTCCAGCTGTTTCCCCTGGGTCTGAGCTGTTCTGAATGCAGGGGGAGGGTACCTACCACATGGGGAAGGACAACCACTGCCCCCACCCCGGAGAGCAGCACGGGGCACCGTGTCCAGAGCCATGTGGGCATCAACAGGGGGAGTAAGCAGGCTCCCCCAAGACAGAGGGGAATGGGGGGCATTACTGGACTCCCCATGAGGGTCTGTATGTGTCTGGCCTAGGGAAAAATGAGCCAGTGGGCGGGCAGCCCCAGGACACACGCACGCGCCTGTGAGCCTGGGGAAGTGTAAGATCGGCGCAGTGTACCCATGTCAGTAGCCTGGTTGATGACAAAGTAGGAGTTTTCTAAAATGTTACCGCAGGTGGGGGAGGCTGGGTGAATGGTACCCGGGACCGCTCTGTCCTGGCAGAATTTCTTACATATGCTCAGGAGTCTACGATTACGTCGGGGTGCGGGTATCTGAGACACCCCTCACCCAATCCAAAAGGCTGAGCTGGAGACTGGGGAACAGAGGTGCTGGGGGGCCTGACGGGAGCTGGGGCTCCAGCCCTCAGGGCTGCCCCCACCCCCAAGTCAAAGCCTGTCTGTGACTCCGGAAGTGAGCTTTTATTATGGGAGCGGCCTCCACAGGGAGCGGTGAGGGACGCGGGAAGTGGCCGGGGCGGCACACCAGGGACCCATGAGCTGGGCAGCGCCCTTGGGGTCTCTGTGCTGTCCCTGCTGGAGGTCAGAGATGAGCAGCATTGGCGGCAGTAAATACCACCGCACAGGGGAGAAGACAGGCTATGCCCGTGTGGGACCAGAAACAGGTGTCCCCTGAGGGTCACAAAGAGGAATGTGACCACAGTTGGGAGGGTCCCCCCCCCGCCCCACGGAAGGCAGCTCTGGTTGCGGAGCTGGGGCTCCCCCGGATGCTGGGAGAGGGCAGTCCCCACGTGGGGTGCCAGGAGGTCAGGGGTTCAGGGGGTAAGGCCCTGAGGCTTTCCCTGAGGGCCTGGTGCTGTCAGCACCAGACATTCGGGGACCCTTGGGGTGAGATGGGGGTGTGTGGGGACTGTGACCATTATGGGACAATTCGAGGTCTAGGTCCAGGGGCTTATCAGCCCAGGTGCCCCAAAGGGAACCCAAGGTTTGCATTTTGGAGAAAGGTGGCCTGTTTCACTTCAAAGTTGGTGATGAGGAGATGGATGCCATCTATGTCCCTGATTTGGCTAAATGCCATCGTGTCTCTTCCATCAGAGGCCTTTGGCCACAGGTCCTTCTGAGAAGTGTCCCATTTCCTGGAGTGTGAGCTGCTCTGGCTCGAGGACGCAGGGGTGCCCAGCTGTAGATGCAGCTGGGAAAGTGGGGGGATCGAGGCCGACCCTCTTGTTGACAGAGGGCTGGGAGGAGGCCCATCATCCATTCAGGCAGGTCTCTATGTTCTGGGTATCAGGTTCATTTGGAGGCTGGGGGTCACCTGGGGCGGGGTCCACCAGCCCACCAGAGAGTCAAGGGATCTCTCCCATCAGTGGCCCCCTTCCGGCGGAGCCGACAGGGACAGGACGTAGCCACATCAAGTCCTCCTGCTCAGAGCGTTAGGAAGAGAAGCCACTCTGACTGGAGAGAGAAAGAGAGAAAGACACCGTGGGCTGCCAGGCCTGTGGGGCGCTGGCGTGCCCTTTGCTGAACCCGCGTGCACGTCCATGGCCCAGCCTGGCTGCCTCTGCCCATTGGAACAGGTGCATCCCCCCTGGAGAGCACCCTCAGGACCCTGCCCACCCCCACCGGGTCCCGGTGATGGGACAGCTTGTTCACTTCTGGTCCACACAACAATGTGGGTGGACAGCCCGGGAACTCTAAGTGAGAAAAGCCAATCTCAAGAGGATTCCGTTTACACAGCATTCCCGGAACGACAGACTCTCCAGAGGGACCAGGGGGCGTGGCTCTAAAAGGGCAGCTCTTGTGTATCTTGCCTATGGTGGTGATGACCCAAAGCTCCCCGAGGGGGAAAACTGCAGGCTCAGTTGTGACAGTGGGGAAATGAACAAGTAAGCTGCAAAGTTTAAGGATGTATATTGTAATCCCTGGAGCTGAATCGAGATGGAATGCTAAAAAAGTATTCTATAAATGCAAAAGGAGGCACGAGGAGGACAAAACAGAACAAATACTGAAACAATAACCATCAGTCCAGCTCTACCCGTAATTATCTTACGGTGTCCACTGACCCCCTCCCCCAGCCCTTGGCTATAAACCCCCACTTTTTCTTGTAGTATTCAGAGCTGGGTCCTGTCTTCCTCTCCACTGCAAGACCACACTGCATGATCCTGCTACCTATCTCCAGTGCCCTCCCTTGAACAGTCTTCCCTGCCATCTTAACAAGCATCGTAAATAATTTCTTTAACAGGGTCCCAGGGTGCCTCATGAGCAGGTCTGTCCTGGGGTTTCGTCCTCAGGAGGGCTCAGCCTTGCCATGCTCGTACAGGATGTTCTCTGATGTGTGTTGGACTGTGGGGAGAAGAGAGAATGGATCCCCCATCTTGTTCCTGGAAACCTGCAGGCTGACCTATTGGTCACCGTCACTCCCCCTGTTAGTAGGGGGAAGGAGTTGGGGGGCGGGGCTTAGTTCTCACCTGTCCTC
>JAPYYM010003802.1:0-10757 GCA_028534135.1 Potos flavus
TAGCACAGTTGAATTTTACACAAGGGATACATTCCTGAAAACTTCACACAAGGTTAAAAACATCCATAATTCAAGACTGTTTAGCAGTAGTATTTAGTAAGACTATTTCGTGATAAATGTAAATTTATTGAAGGAAGGATACTATTTTACTAGCTAAAATGGCTCCGCCATGTGGCAACAGCGGAAGTAGTCCTTCCTCCCTTCCTCCCTTCCTCCCTTTCTCCCTCCCTCCCTCCCTCCCTCCCTCCCTCCCTCCCTTCCTTCCTTCCTTCCTTCCTTCCTTCCTTCTTTCCTCCTTCCCTCCCTCTTTCTCTCTCTCTCTCTTTCTTCCTTCCTTCCTTTCTTTCTACACAAGTACTTTCTGATTGACTTAGCCACCACCAGCTTTGAAAGTATGTCCTTTCTGACAAATGTTAAACAGTGTGAAGGCTTCACATTGCTTCAAATTTTGTGCATGCAGTAAGGTGTTATTGATAGTTTATAATGCACTATTTCAAATTTGTATAAAGAAAATACTCACAAAACTTGACCAGACTTTCTTTCTTTTCCTAAATCACACTCTAGCCCATTTGTGCCTTTCCCTTGCATATGCTGTGTCCTCTGCCTGGACTGCTCTGTCAACCGCGAGCATTCAGAACAAGGAGGGATGGCAGAAACATTGTATCCAGAAACATCGTATCCAGGGGAAATAATAATCTGGCTGATATAACAAGGTTGTTCTAGAACATGGACAATATTTAAAAAATGTGACCTCCAGAAGCTTACTGTCAGGTTTGATGAACTATCAGAAGGCTTCCTGATCAAAGCAAATCTCAGCGTTAACTAGGGCAACATATATTTGTTTGTTTGTTTGTTTATTATTTTTATAATTTAAATTCAATTAATCAACATATAAAAATTTAAATCCAATTAATTAACATTCAATTAATTAACAATTAATTAACATTAACATAATTGGTTTCAGAGGTACAGGTCTGTGATTCATCAGTCTCATATAATACCCAGTGCTCATTACATCACATGCCCTCCTTAATGTCCATCACCCACTTACTGCATCCCTCCACCCTCCTCCCCTCTAGCAACCCTCAGTTTGTTTCCTAAGATTAAGAGGCTCTTATGGTTTGTCTCCCTCTCTGGTTTTGTCTTGTTTTATTTCTCCCTCTATACCCATACGATCCTGTTTTATTTCTACAATTCCACATATCAGTGAGATCATATGATAATTGTCTTTCTCCGATTGACTTAGCTCACTTGGCATAATACCCTCTAGTTCCATCCACGTCGTTGCAAATGACAAGTTCGTTTTTTGATGGCTGCGTAATATTCCTGTGTGTGTGTTTGTGTGTGTGTGTGTGTGTGTGTGTGTGTGTACCACATTTTCTTTATGCATTCATCTGTCGATGGACTTCTGGGCTCTTTCCATAGTTTGGCTATTATGGACATTGCTCCTATAAACATTGGGGTGCCCCTTCAGATCACTACATTTGTATCTTTGGGGGTAAATACCCAGTAGTGTAATTGCTGGGTCTTTGAGTAGCTCTATTCTCAACTTCTTGAGGAAACTCCATCCTGTTTTCCAGACTGGCTGCAGCAGGTTGCATTCCTACCAACATCGTAGGAGGGTTCAAGTAGGACAACATTTAAATGTAGACTACTCGAGTTACATCCTAATCCAGAATTCCACCAAACGTAAAAACCTGGTCTTTTTCATCAAAGTAGAAGCAGGTGACCAACACATACCAAAGACCGGTGGACAGAATGGGGAGCTGGGACGCAGAATTTGCCTCGAGACTGGTCCCGTTTGCTTTAACTGGGGGGAACCCATGGGAGCAGTAGGCAGTTGGCACATCTACAATGGGAGGCGGCCCCCCTTCACAGGATTTATAAAGATTTTCTTTGCTAATATCGGGGACTTCCTATTAGAGTTGTTTCTGCTTGCTTTGTTCTGTGAGGTGTCACTGAGCCCAACAACTTTTCTTCTGGATGGAGTTAGAGCGGTAGGTCCTAAGAATTCTATTCTTGGGGAAATGTCTTGCTGGGTGGGTCATCTGGGGTGAACCCACTGGGAAACCAGTTTTCTTCTGCACCCCGTCTCTGTGCTCACACGGGGGCTGAGTACACGGGTGTGAGTTGCTGGGTGGAAAGCTGGTACTAAGGGTACCACCCTGACAACGAGGGCAGAGTAAGAGACCTGGCAAAGTGATGATAGGGATCTCTGGGCATGGGGTGGAGAAATGTAATCACTGGCATGAAAAGGGTGGCACTGGCTGCAAAACTGGCCCCTCCACCTTCCCCAGTGATTCCATCCCTCCTCTTTTTCTGAGCTCTTACTCTAGCCATTATACCCTTCTGACATCTGGCATCTCTACTGGTTCCTGCCTTTCATCCTCCTGGTGGACATGTTTTCCTTTTCTCCCAAAGGAGCTCCCTTGATAGTTCTTCCCTCTCCACTTCCTGCAGTGTGGTTCCCCTCTCTAAGCTCACCTCCAATCCAGCTGCCAAACTTTCCTGAAGGTTTCAGTCCCTTTGGCCATCTTCTCATTGCCCTCCTGGATTCCAAGACATAACACTCCATGTCTTCTCCTACCTCTCTGTCTGCTCTTTCTGTCCTTTCCTGCGGGCTCCTCTGTCTTCACCCATTTCTTAAATGTTTCTGTTTCTAGAGTTAATGGTACCCCGATATGGCTTCCTTGTAATAAACAGTAAAAGATGCACCATACTTCGATCACAGCCCTGGGTCAGGGGGCGTGGCTTGGCAAGCAGAGCTTGGACTGGGCTTCAGGTCCTATTCACCCCACTCAGCCTGGCACCCTTGTGCCTCGAACACCCTACAAAGTTGCCACCCAGGGTACTACCCTCGGTCCTCATTCCTTTTTTGCTTTACTCTCTTTCCCTCTGCAACCTCTTTGACTTTGGTTGGACTTGGACTTGGTCCCAAGACTGGTGTGTCTTATTGAATCTCTAGACATCTTTTCATTCACCTCCTGTACTTCTGTTCTTGGGGGTCCTGTGGGTGCCCCAAACTTGCCAGGGCCCAAACTGAATTCATTACCTCCTCACTCACATAGTCCCAAACATCTATTTTTCTGTATTCCCTCTCTGGGTTAATGACACCACCATCCAGCTTCTCGTTCAACTGAAAACTTTCCAGATTATCTGTGTCTCTTCCCTTTCCTCAGTTTAAGGATCATCTCCCAAAGGCACTACTGGAACAGCCTCCTAACTAGTTTCTCTATCTTGAGAATCTCTCCCCTCTACGTCACCCTCCTCATCGCCATTGGGTTTCTTTCATTACACAGAATTGAGCGTATTGCTCCTTTGTTTAAAAGCCTATTCTTCTAATTAATCATAAGATAAACTACCGATGCTGGGGCATGGCATATAAAACCCTTCATATGCTGACCAAACCCACCTTTCCAGTTCTATACCTTGCCCCTGATCTCAACACCTTCTTTGCTCTTAACCACATCAGACTATGATGCACATTTTCTTCAACTTGGTTTTGCCATGTGCTTTAATGATCTGTGCCTTTGCTGGTGTCTTGTACGCCCTTCCTCTGTTTTTGTTTGTTTGTTGGCTGGTTGGTTTTTGCCTTATAAACTCCAATCCACTCTAAGATTATGCTCACTTGTCATATCTCTCTCTCTCTCTTTTTTTTTTTCAGGCACTTCTGGCCCTAAATAATGGCTCTCTCCTCACTGATACTAAAGTACTACTGGTATGATAGTATAGATTGTCTGAAAGTTATTTTGTATCCTCCCCACTACACTGTGAATTTCTTAAGGGCAAGTGTAAGCTTTGTTGGTCTCCATATCATCAGCAGCTTGCTCTGTGCCTAGTACCTGGAAGATAATGAATAAAATTTTATAAGTTGAATTGGGCAGGATGCTTGGACATCATTTTGTGAAAGGACCAATGACTTTTTCCGGTATAACTTCAGCCTGTTCCTTTTCTTCAGACATCAGAAACATCTCAAAATGGGACAGTAGATGGGCTCTGTTGGAGACAGTTATGTCATATCCCCAAACTTTAGCTAAGTCTCTGTGGGGACATAGAGAATATGCTTTCTCAAACAACTAGTATCTGAGTGTGGATTTTTCGAGATAATAGGGTTCCTTAGAACCAGTGATGATTCTCAATCTAGGACCTAGGTTCCGGGTTCCACAATAGACTCTCACAGTTCTGAGTAGCAGAAAGGATTTTCAATAAGGCAGATACATTTGTATTTGCTTTATCATCTGTGGGTCCCATCCCAACATCTCATTAAAAGTTGAGATTTCAGAGCACGAAAAACAATATACAAGAGCTTCAAAATCTCAAAACCTTCTAAAACATCTGAGTTATCCCAAAAGCCCTCGGAGAGGATAGGGACGCTCACTGGCAGGTTTTGGAGAGGGCTTGGCGATCTGTCATTCCCCTAAGCCCACAGCACATGCTGGACTAAGCGGGAAAAACTCACTGACTCCCTGAAGCCCAGAACGGGTAGCTTTCTTGAAACGAGCAGATGTATATTTGTAGAACCGTGGTAGTAGCTTCTGAGTGGGTGGGAAAGAGTCTGCTTCCAATTTTCCCTCAAATACAAGAACTTGGTTCTGACGAGAATCCAAGCAACAAGTTGTCATCGAAAATGCAGTGAGTGGTCAGCAAAGGATGCCTACAGGAAGTGCCTTTGGGAACATTCTGTGAGTGTGTGTGTGCGCGCGCGCGTGTGTGTGTGTGTGTGTGTGTGTGTGACACGAGTCAACCCGGCCTAAGCCTGCGCTTAATTATGCAGCCCCTCAGCTCCGCCCCACTGCCTCGAGCGCCCTTTAGGCTTCTGGAAAGCCTTGCTGGGTCCAGTTCCCAAGGCCAGAGTATTCGGGCTCTAGGCCCCGCACAGAACCGCTCGGCCACCCCGGCAGCCAGGAAGCGGGAGCCGGGTGGGCCAGGGAGCCGGTGTCGCGTGGGCCCACTCCCCGCCGCGCGGAGGTGGGGCAGGGGCGCGGGCTGGATGGAGCGCGTCGTGAGCCCGCCCGGTCGCCCCTCCCCTGGGCGGGGCCAGCCCCGGACGGCGCTGACTCAGCAACGCGAGGGGGAGTTTTGTCCCTCCGCGGACCCCGTTTCTCTGGGCCTCAGCCCTCCGCCGCCACCGAGCCGGTTCCCTCTTTCCGGCCCTCCGGGTGCGAGTGGCAGGTCCGGCCGCGGAGGTAGCAAGCCGTGGTGTGACCCCGGTGCTCCCGCTGAGAACCCCGAAACTACCGGACCGCAGCCGGGCGGTGGGGCCACCATGAACAACGCGGGTGAGGCGCCGCTCTTCCCCGCCGAGGCCGCAGCGGGGTCCTTTCTGCGGGGTGCTCACGCTGGGCCCCGGAGGCCCCGCGGCGGGGAGAGAACCGCGCCTGGGACCGGGAGCGAAGGCGGGAACGGAGCTTTCGGGGCGGGCTGGAGTGGTCTTGGAGGGAGACAGCACTTGGGGGAGGTCGCCGGTAAAGGGCTTCTCCGCCGCAAGGGTCACCTCCCGGATGGTCGGTCCTCCGAAGTTGGAGCCAAGCAGTGGGAGTCCCGGATCGGCCCTCTTCAGCCTCCTTTTGGCGTTTTAAATACCATTTGGTCTTCCAACAGGGCTGAATTCGGAGAAGGTAGCTGCTCTGCTTCAGAAACTGAATTCCGACCCTCAGTTTGTACTTGCTCAGAATGTCGGGACCACCCACGACCTGCTGGACATCTGCTTGAAGAGGGCCACAGTACAGCGTGCCCAGCATGTGTTCCAGCACGCTGTGACTCAGGAAGGCAAGCCAGTCACTAACCAGAAGAGCTCAGGTGAGGTCTTACAGCTCCTTGCACACTTTACTTGACTTTCCTGACAGCGCCCCCATTTTGATGTCTTAAAAGTGGTCTTGAGTAGAAGTTTGTGTTGAAAGAACTTGAAGTAAATTTCCAGAGAACAGGCACAGGGAAAGGCAGGTCCAGGGACGTTACCTTGTGACTTATTTTGGTCCTCTGTGCCTTGATAGTGTATCTGCTTTAAGCACTGAAATGACGAGTCCATGGTCATCTGTTTGAATGTAATTCACTGTATTGTGAATTACACCTGAAGTTAGGTGACTATAGCCTGGTGTCTTGGAGATACGTGTTTTTGGTACAAAGTGAACCGTGCAAAAATGTTCATGCTCCAGAAACTCCCCAAAATGTTCTTGCCCTGAAGGCCATACACAAATGTATGAAATGGAAAAGACACGATGTTATTGTATCAAAATATCATCAAATGTTATTTTTAAGTAGGCTTTTTGGTTGCAGTTTGAGCAGATGTGCTAATGGGCTCGCTTCCCGCCAAGAGACCAGTTTGTAATACAGAAAAATGCTCAGTTCTCATGCCTTACTGGTCAAGAGCTCTCGTTTTGTTGTCTAGCCCCATTGTCAGAAAAACACCTACGGTGAAAGATTGGTTATCCAGGAATCTAAATAAGGAGGACATTCTTAACAACAAAACTGTACTAAAAGAACTTCGTAAAGTATATCCATTTAAAAACTACTCCCAGTTTATTTTTTGAAAAAGATTTTATTTATTAGTTTGAGAGAGAGAGCACATAAGCGGGGGAAATGGGAGAGGGAGAAGCAGACTCCCCACTGAGCAGAGTGAGCGATGTGAGGCTCGATCCCAGGATCCTGGGATCATGACCTGAGCTGAAGTCAGACACTTAACCAACTGAGCCACCCAGGCGCCCTACTCCCAGTCTGTTTTGACAGAAAGCAGATCAGTCCTTGCTGAGAGCCAGTCAGAACTCAAAGTGTACATTTCATATGGATATATTTTGTTGTATGTAAATTATACCTCAGTAAAATTGGCTTTTAAATGTTAAGGAAAAAAAAAAAGCCATGACCTTGCCATAATTACTGTTTTGCCATAGTAGGAAGTGCTTGGGATGGTGTGGACTTTCAGGCTACAAATGATCCAGTTAGTAATGTCACAGTGGCCCTACACAGTCCAGATTTCAGTGACCTCTGGAATAGATCAGGTCTTATATATTCTGTAGTATCACTTTTATTTACAACAGATACAAATACCACATGAGCTATGTAGTTTATTTTTGTGCAGTTTTCACATTAACAGTTCATCCAGATTTTCTTTACTGGGAAATAATATATATGAGAGAGGTGGCATCCAGACAAACCCAAGGTAAAGATGAGCTAAGTCCTAAGTGACTTTCAAAAACCACTACAGTTAATTATTTTTAATTGTTTTTTCTTGTTACAAAATTGTTATTTTTTTTAAAAAGATTTATTTATTTCGGGGGGGCTCATGGGCGGAGGAGGGCAGAAGGAGAGGGAGAAAGAATCCTCAAGCAGACTCCCCTCTGAGTGTGGAGCCTGCTATGGGTTCTATCCCAGGACCCTGAGATCATGACCTGAGTCAAAATCAAGAGCTGGCCACCTAACCAACTGAGCCACCCAGGTGCCCCACAAAATTATTGTTCTTCAATGTAGAATATTTGCAAAATACCAAGTATATATTTTTTTCTGTCTGGTCTTTATTCTGTGTGTGTGTGTGTGTGTGTGTGTGTGTGTGTGTGTGTGTGTTTGATACAGGTGGATACCTTACATATTGTTAGGTAACCTATCTACCTTTCTCACTTACCAATATAGCATGAACATAAGTTCATAGCAGTAAAGAGGTTATGCCCAAATAAAAGTCAACGTTTTTCCCCTCTGAATTTTCCTTTAGGGAAGAGTTACCCTATGTTTGAGGCCTTACAAAGATCCTCATAATGAGCACTCTTGGTTAATTTATTTTTTTATTATTTTTTTAAAAGATTTTTATTTATTTATTTGACACAGAGAGAGAGATCACAAGTAGGCAGAGAGGCAGACAGAAAGAGGGGGAAGCAGGCTCCCTGCTGAGCAGAGAGCCCGATGCGGGGCTTGATCTCAGGACCCTGAGATTGTGACCTGCGCTGAAGGCAGAGGCTTTAACCCACTGAGCCACTCAGGCGCCCCGGTTAATTTATTTTGAAGTAAAATACAATTTGACAAGCACTTTACTCTGAAATAACCTCAGTCTGTGCTAGTTTTGGATGCTTATAGAGATCATTTGATTGAATCGGTTTTTTAAAATGGTGAAATATTTGAACATAGTATATTCCTAGGACAGGACCTCACATGGAAATGTTGGGTATCATTATAACTAGGCTAAAGATCATTTAAATCAGTACAGGTAATGGTGACATAGTAGAGTTTGTGATTATCTGCTTACCAGACAAGGGAAGAATGTGATTGTATAATTGATGCTGGCATACAGTTTTCAGGGACAACATCATGCATGAATTCAAAACATTGCTGTGACTCAAACATACTAGATGGAAGAAAGACGATGTGTTCTGAATTTAAGAGTGGGTCTAATGATGGCAAAAGCACTGATACCAAGATACAAGTGAAGAGTGAATCGGTGTGAAAGTGAAAAAAACAATGCTACATCAATTTATTAATGTTAATATGATTTTAAATATCTGTATATATTTAAATTACTAAATGTTGTAGGTGGACATTTACTATGTCATCTATATTTTTCAATGTCTGTATGATCCAGTTAGTTAAACAACTTTTTCCTTTTTTTCTAAAGATTTTATTTTATTTATTTATTTTTGAGAGAGAGAGTGTGTAACTGTGCATGGGAAGAGGCATGGTAATGGGGGGGGGGCAGAGGGAGACGGAGAGAAAGAACCCCAAGCAGGCTCCACACCCAGTGCAGAGCCCAACACAGGACTCTGTCTCACAGTGAGATCATGGCCTGAGCCAAAATCAAGTCAGATGCTTAACCAACTAAGCCACCCAGGTGCCCCTGAAGATTTTATTTTTTAACTAATCTCTACACCCAATGCAGGGCTGGAACGCACAGCCCTGAGATCAAGGTTGCATGCTCTACTGATTGAGCCAGCCAAGCATCCCAACAATTTTGTCTTTTTAATTCTCTTTGGGAGACTGGGGATTGACTTATGTTAGGGTCATCTTATATTGAAACATATACTCCATGTTCCAGATTAAAACTTTTGTCACATATTGCCAAATTGCTCTCAGATATTTTGTACCTTTTTAGATCTCTATCCAGACTGTATAAAAATGCTGTTTCCCAAGTCCATCTCAGTTTTGGGCATAATCAGTTAAAAAATAATGTATCCCCACATAACAGATTAACTTGTGATGAACTTCAAAAAGTGTTTCTTTGCCATTTGTATCTTTTTTGGCCATTATCTATTCATGATCTCTGCTCATGTCTTTCTAGCAATATTTCTTTTTCTAATGTGATTTTCTTAGGTGATTTGTATTGGATTCTTTAAATGATATGTAAAGGGTTTTTTCCATATGTTAAGGATATTAAGCCTTTGCGTGTATAGTTCAAATACTAATGCCTACCTTTCTTGTTTTGTTGTTGTTTTAATCTTTCTGTTCTTTCTCATTTAGTTTTAAATTGTTCAAGATCTTGTCGTGCATTCAGTTTTGGGAAACAGGGATAGGACAGTGTTGTAATCCATGTGAACACTCAGTCTAATTTCTTGGTTTGCTTTCTTGTTTCAGGGCGATGCTGGATCTTTTCTTGTCTGAATGTTATGAGACTTCCATTCATGAAAAAATTAAATATTGAAGAATTTGAGTTTAGTCAATCTTATCTCTTTTTCTGGGACAAGGTAGGGGACTGATCTTGCAAGATTCTCATTTCATTATCAACCTTGATAGGGACTATCTCTTCATTTCTTGCTTTTCCATCTGTAGTTTGCCTTCCATTATAGATGGGACATCACTTATTCTGATTTCCAAAGTATCAAAGGTTGACTCTTCAAAGGCAGATTGCTTTTGTTTGGTAGGTGGCTACTTTTTGCAAGGAAATAATGTCTACTTATTGACTCACCTACCGCTTCTTTGTTTCTTAACATATTTAAAATTTTTAATTTTGTTTTTAATAATTTCTCCTTTTACCTTGTTTATTTAGGTTATTTGGTCTTTCTAGGACCTAATTTCCCATCTCTGGGTAGTACTTATATGAAAAACAGTAAATAATTTTGCTTCATTTTTTAGTTTTTAAAATGTACATCATATAAGTCCTCATTAGATATTTACTGATTAAGACTAAATATCACATTTTGTTTCAAAATAAAGCAATGCATTGTTTCAGATAAACTATTGGAATGTATCTACAGAAATATAAGAAGAAACTTTAAATATTCTTATGAAGCCAGATACTGATATTTAATTACCAACTTTAGTTTAAAAATACCTATTATGGTGGGTCTATGGTAGGCCCAAACTCCTGTTGTGTTGCTAGTGCCAGTAAAAGTATTAGCTCTCTTTTCCTTTAATTTTATTTAACTTCTCTTATCTAGGTTGAACGTTGTTATTTCTTCTTAAATGCTTTTGTGGACACAGCCCAGAAAAAGGAGCCTGAGGATGGTAGGCTGGTGCAGTATTTGCTTACGAATCCCGCAAATGATGGTGGACAGTGGGATATGCTTGTCAATATTGTTGGTAAGAGCCTTTCTCTAATGGACCTGAAACAGCATGATCAAGCAAGGCCCTGTAGTTGGGCACCGGCCATTTCTTTGGTGGTTACGTAAAGAGTAGAGTTAGTCCTCCAGAGGGATGTACAATTAGCCCTAAGAACCTTTATCTCATACTCTCACCTTTTAAGTACCTTTCTTAAGTGAGAGGTGAGGAGATAGGTACCGTGAAGAGTTGGTTGGGGAAGAAACGGTTGTATTAAGTAGAACCAACTTTCTTTTTTTTTTTTT
>JAPYYM010003803.1:0-10755 GCA_028534135.1 Potos flavus
GGGTTCTTATGGGATTTACATTCTGTTTATAAACAACTAAAAATTACCCGGCTACAACCATAGCTCAAAATTAGCTCTGATAATAATTCTTCCAAAAATGGTTTTATAAAAGGGCCTCATAAATCCTTTATTCAAATCACTATGAACAACCTGTAAGCAGGGTTTTGGGGCAAAATCTTAAGGTAGATGGATAATACTTCCCTATCTATGATTCCAAATACTCTTGTTATATTCTTGTACTCCTGTCATTTTTTTTTCTTTTCATGACTGTAATAAGGTAGTAAGGTAATAAGCTAATAAGACTAAAGATAGATGAAGAAGTGTTCCATGACAGGTTAGTAATAACTCTAGAAAGTGTTTGATGCATTTTTTTCTTGTCTGAAACATGTTTTCAAACAACTGCTTTATTTTTCCTGATTTTTTTTTTAATCCAATGGGACTATTTTTTAAAACTGGGTGTGAATTTATGACCCCTGTGACTGGACTCAAATATTTCATTCTTAAAAAGAAAATGTTGCTTCATCAAATAATTCCCTTATAAGCATCATATAACCTTTTGGGCTAATAGAGAATTTTTTAAAGGTGTGACAGATGTAATTTTTTTAAATTTGTTTTAGGTAATTTTGATCATTCCTACATTCTGTCATTGGGAGAACTGTCCTTTTTTTCCTTCTTACATTTTAGGTAAATTCATGATTTATATAGTAATACCACCCCACAACATGGTTTTTAGAGGATGACCAATGAAGTAATAATAAGCCAAATATCATCTTTGCTGAGTTCTCTATGACCCAACATAATTAAAAATATTATTGCTTATGAAGTAAACATGATTATTAAAAATGTTTGGTTAGGTATACACAATACACTGTCTAAAATAAAATAAAGTACCTAAATGAAATTGTACATGTGCTACAATAATTTTACACATACATGTGTGAACATTGACATAAATCATTCAAATTCGGAACTTCTCCTCACTCGAAAATTAATAAAAGTTGGATTTCATTTTGTTAATGATGATAATACATACATGACCAGAAATGAACACTGCCCATTTGGTGGGTGAAGCTTTGAAATGAATAAGTCAGATTAATTATTTCTGAGTGATTTGCTTTTTTTTCTTGCTGAAATCCAATATATTATTAAGATGCTTAGACATTCCTGATAACAGAGCAAGGTGAGCCTTCTGTCAGCACACACAAAGGAGCTGAAGCAGAACTCACAATAGCACACACAAACCAGTATGCTAATCTGCAACAAAGGAGCTGGGCCCACAATGGGCCAAGATGGCAGAAAAAAATCTCAAAAGAGTGCTGCACTTCAGTAACAAGATTTTCTATGAGCTCATTAATATTTACCAAAGCCAAGAGTGCTGTTTTTTCTTTCATTTAGCCACAAATGCCTCCTTAAAATTATTTCTATATTGAGAAAGCAATAGAAAAATAAACTATGCATATAAAAGAAGCCTCGAATTAAAGACAAGTAGCTTTTAAAATAAGCCTGCTTTCAGTGTGAGCATCTGTACCCAGAAGACCATTTATACCAATTAACATATTTTATCTACTGTAAAGAAAAAAAAAACATGAAATAATTCACATATGCAAGATTGTTTAAATTACTATCAGGGAATGCTTGGGCATTATTAGCACACCCCACAAAAACATAAGTTCTGATAACCACAGCAAAGATTTGCCACCTTAAAAGAAAACTAGTTGGAAAGATATTTTTCAATTGCAAACAGTGTTTCATTGAATTATTTAGCAGGATGATCAAGAAATGAATGTTGGCTGCAGACAGACCTAGGTTTGCATCTGACATTATGCAGTGTTGGGTAAATTACTCCATCTTCCTGAGCCTCTGATTTTCTACCTGTAAAATGGTTAATGAAACCTACCTCCTGTGGTTTTGAGAAATTTAAGACTGTGGTCACCAGAAGATGAATATAGCTCATGGCCCATTCAAATCCTTCAATAAATGTTAAAGGTTTTTGTTTCTGTAATTATTTCTTAGAAGAACTTTAGAGACAACAGATTATAAAAAACTTACCTATCATCCCTCTCCCTGAGAGAACCACAATTAACAACTGGTGAATATCCTTCTAGTTCTTTCTCTTATGCATGAATAAGCTTCTATGCATACTTTCCAACTTTTTATTTTATGGATATGGAATCCTACTTTGAATTATCTCACTTGCTTCTCCTACCCCCCTCATTCACAAAATACTGTGAATACATTTCCCTATCTTTAGGAATTATTTTATATCATTTTAACACTGATGGCATTTCACGTGAATGTAACACAGTATTTGGGATGCTTGCAATATTTAATCAAGGTAAACAATAGTGCAGTGTATGTATTTGGCAATAAATATTTATATATATCCTTAATCATCTCTTAACCCAAATAACATTATAATAAATATCCCACAAAGGCATGCATATATTGCTATTTCATTCAACCTGAAAACATGCATTTCTGCACGTATCACTTTTTTCTCATTTTTTAATATTTAATCTTTCAGTGGATAATACCTTTGTCCTACAAGTTATTTTTATATCACTATAATATAAATAAAAAGTAAAGAGTAAAATACCTTACTCTCATCACTATGTCTTATTTACACACTTCCCACCACATCTACTCTGCAGGTAATATTGTTATTAATGTGTATAGTCTTTTAGATTTTAGCTATGAATATATAAGTAAATATAAACATATACATTATACCCCTTTATTCCATAAAGGATAGCATAAAGTACATACCATGCTATATTTTGCTTTTCCACTTAATAATATGGTTTATAGTTATCTCTATATCAGTACTTATTTCTCATTCTCTTATTTATAGTTGCATGGTATTCCATTGTATGCTTATATCTAATTTACCACAATTTTTTTAAACCAGACACTAATGATTGGTATTTGGCTTCATCCCAATGTTTTGCTCTTGAAAAAAAGTGATTAATATTGTGCATATGTTATTTTATGTGTGCAAACATATCTTTAGTTCAGACTAATATTCAAAATATTTATTAATTTGTAGTCCATATCGGTGTTTATCATCTGATTATCAGCTCTGTATGTCAGTTAAATTCTTAGGAATAGAATAACTCACCTCAGTTCCTAAACTTTTTAAAAATTAATTAATTATTTAATTTATTAATTAAATTTAATTATTTAATTAATTAATTGTAAAGATTTTATTTATTTGACAGAGAGAATGAGAGAACACAAGCAGGGGGAACAGAGGGAGAGGGAGAAGCAGGCTCCCAACCCAGCAGGGAGCCCGATGCGGGGCTTATGGCCTGAGCCAAAGGCAGATGCTTAATGACTGAGCCACCCAGGCACCCCTCCATATACTTTTTAAAAGGAAAAAGAAAAAGATATAACTTTGTATTTCTATTCTCATAGGCAACTTTTTGAACTCATTGAGTCTCATTCCCTGCAGCTTCTGTCTGATCTCTGCTACTTTGGGGAGCCCTTCTGCATGTTATGGAGTTTGTGGATTTTATCTGTTTCCTAATTTTACAGATATATTTTCTGTATCATTCCTCCATAGAACTGATTATTATGATTTAAAAGTTTTGTAACTTTTATATGTGAAAAAATGGTATCTGCTGTTGATTCCATTTGCCTATTTTAATAATTAGGTGTATTTTCTAATATATTTAATAACTATTTCTACATCAGATTCAGCAAATTAGCTAGTTCTATCTTTTTATTCATGTTTCTATTGAAGTATTAGTATTTTCCTTTTTGTTTCCCAACATAATGCTCTATATTAAGGTTGTGATTTTTTTAATTTCTTACCTCTCTTTTAATTTTTATTTGGAAATGTTCTGAAGATATTTTTAGTTACACTACCTCCATTTTTTTTTTTTTGGCAGAAATAACAGATTCAAGGAAACAAGAAGTAGATTCATTCATTTATTCAAAATGTATCAAATGCCTGCATGTGCCAAATATCTTTCTAGGCACTGATGACACAGAGGGTATTAAGTTCCAGTCCTCACTGTACTTATATTTCTTTTTTTTTTTAAGATTTTATTTATTTATTTGAGAGAGAGTGAGCAAGAGAGAGAGAGACCACAAGCAGGGGGGAGGGGCAGAAGCTGAGGGAGAAGCAGACTCCCAGCTGAGCGGGGTGCCGGATGTGGGACTCCATCCCAGGATCCATGACCTGAACCGAAGGCAGATGTTTAACCAACTGAGCCACCTAGGTGCCCCGCACTTATATTTCAAGAGGGAAAGAAATAAAAAAGGGAAAGGGCTAGAGACTGATAGGTGAAATATATCCTATATCCTATAGGATAGGAGAAATCAAATAGTCCATTATTTATTATAGACCACCTTGAAGCTAAAGGGAGTTACCAAATACAAACAGCTATTTCTATGACCAGAGTTATTCTTTTGATCAGAAAGAAATGCTTTAGTACATTTTTAGTCTTTAGACATATTTCATCTTGGTTAAATTTTTTGAAATTATTCTGCCTTAATTCTATTTTACCTTTTATAAATGGTTTGACTACACAGCTTTCAGAAAACTTTTCAATGCCCTCCTAAAATACCAAAAAGCAACCATATTTACCCCTGATTTTCAATCTTGATTCAAGAGATAAAAGAAAACACTTCATAAGGACAAAAATAAATATAGAGATGTGGTGAGAAAATCAAAGTGGTTCACAAATAACTGAAAAACATATACAGGAACTATTATCAGAAGTGGAAGTAAAATTGACCACAAATGCTTACAGAGACAATAAAATAAATAACTAACTCCTAGCATGTATTGCTGTTTTAACATCCTGCACAGGCGAGGGGATTTCTGCTCTTCCAAAGAAATGCTTGCCCCCGCCCAGCTGCAGGAAGTTATAAGGACACAACAGTGACTCAGATTCTGCTGCGTAGCTTTCCTAACACCTTCTCAACAGAATTCAGGTCTACGTAGGATCTGGGCGCATTTACTGTTGCAAAGACATACAAGGTCCTGTGTAAAAGCTCTGGTTTCAGAAACAGTTCAATTAGAAGCAAATCCCTTAGTGACCATTTATTACGTGACGTTATACAAGTCAATTAAACAATCCCTATCTCAGTTTACTCATGTCAAAAAAAAAGGCAGAAGAATACTTATTTCATTCAGTTGTCATGATGATTATGTGAGCAAATCTGCACAGAACACTTAGACTAGGACCTTGTGCAGAGTGGATGCTTTATTACTATCTATAATTCTCACAAATATTAACTATTACATCATTGTTTTGCGGATTTATTTCATGTAGAAAACAAAAGGTATGATTGGTGTGGCCACTGCCTGAAAATTTGTAAAATACTTCATTGATGATTATTTTTTATTTTTGTTTTTACCATTTAGCCCATTTTAGTGTACAATCTGGTGGCATTTAGTACATTTGCAATGTTTTGCATTATGCGACCATCACCACTGTATAGTTCTAGAATATCTTCATCACCCCAAAAGGACATCCTGTACCCACTAAGCAGTCACTCGACATTTTCCCTTCTCTCCCTAACCCCTGGCAACCATGAATTTGCTTTCTGTCTCTATGAATTTCCCTATTCTGAGTATTTCATATAAATGGAATCATACAATGGCCTTCTGTGTCTGGCTTCTTTCACTTAGTACGTATTTTCAAAGTTCATTCATTTTGTTGTAGCATGTATCAGTATGTTATTGCTTCTTATGGTTGAATGCTATTCTATTATATGGATATAAGGAATCTTGTTTATCCATTCATCAATTGATGGTTATTGAGTTATTTCTACCTTTTGATGATTGTGAAAGGTACTGCTATGAATATTTGTGTATAAGTTTTTGTATCCATTTACAATTATTTGGGGTATGAGTGGAATTGCTGGGTCTTAGAGTAATTCTATATTTAACTTATTGAGGATCACTAAACTGTTTCCACAGTGGTTAGAACACTACACTACATTCTCACTAGCAATATATGAGGATTCCACTTTCTCTACTTCCTCATCAACAATATTATTTTCCCTCTTTCAAATTTACTATAGCCATCCTCATAAATGTGAAGAGATATCTCATTATGTTTTTCATTTTCATTTCTGTAATGACTAATGGTTAGGCATCATTTCATATGCTTGTTGGCCATTTGTGTATCCTCTTTAGAGAAATGTCTATTCAAGCACTTTATATCCAATTTTTAATGGGGTTGTTTCTCTTGTTGTTGAGTTGTAAGAGTTCTTTATACATTGTTGATGGTAGAGTCTTCTGGACATACAACATAAAAATATTTTCTCCCATTCTTGATGATGTTCTTTGATATATAGAAGTTTTTAATTTTGCTGATGTCTAATTTATTTTTTCTTTTGTTGCTTCTGCTTTTTGTATCATATCTACAAATCCACTGTAGAATCCATGGTCATGAAGATTTGCCCTTATGTTTTTTGTAGCTTTTAGCTTTATATTTATGACTTTGATCCATTTTGAGTTGATCTTTGTATGTGGTATGAAATAAGGGTCCAATGTCACCCTTTTGCATTTGGATATATAGTTGCCTCAGTACCATATGTTTGAAGAGAGTATTATTTCCCCATTCAATGGTTTTGGTTGGAAATGGCCATATTCGAACAATGGGCAATGGAAACTTCATCAAAAATCAACTGATCATAGATGTATGGGCTTATTTCTGGGCTCTTGATTTTATGATCTATATATCTATCCTTATGCCTTATGACAGTACCTCTCTGTTTTGACTACTGTAGCTTTGCAGTGAGTTTTGAAATTGGGAAAAGAAAGCCCCCCAACTTTGGTCTTATTTTTTAATATCGTTTGGCTATTTGGAGTCAAATCACTTTATTTTTAAAAAAGTAATTATTAACAAAAAATAGAATTGGATTTTAGGTGAAGACATAACAAGACCCGATAGCTAGTAACTTAGTGTGAATTTTAATATAAAATATTTATCAGTCTTGGGGCGCCTAGGTAGCTCAGTGGGTTAAAGCCTTTGCCTTTGGCTCAGGACATGATCTCGGGGTCCTGGGATCGAGCCCTGCGTCGGTGCTCGGTGGGGAGCCTGCTTCCCCCTCTCTCTCTGCCTGCCTCTCTGCCTACTTGTGATCTCTCTCTCTGTCAAATAAATAAACAAATAATCTTTAAAAAAATATTTATCAGTCTCATCTGGATATTTAAAAAAAGAATGTGTTTTCAAAGTTTTCAGCTATTTTTAAGAGGATGTGCCAAAATAGAAGAAGTTGAAAAACAAGGCAGTTTAAAGATATTAATAACAATAATAATTAGTAGTAGCAGTAGTATTTAAAATCAGTAACATTAGATTGTTTTCGAAAGCACTTGCACATACATTACCAGTTATTTTTACACAACAGTTCTATAAAGTAGAGCAAGCATGAGTATTCTCAATGTGCAAATGGAGAAACTAAGGCCCTGAGAGGTTAAGAAATGAGCTCAAGTTTGCACAGCAAATAAATGCTAAAACCAAAACACAATACCAAGTCCTCTGATTCCCAGGTAAGTTACTTCAGCTTGGCAAGTTAACATCGGTGTTGGATAAATTTGGACTTATTTAAAATTTTACTTAAGTTTGGGGAAAAAAATCTATTTTATAAGTAATAAGAGCTTTTATAATTGCTTCTGCATATCACTTACTTATTCCACATTCTTACAGAAATAAAAGTAAAGTCAGATGCCAAAGATTTTAGCTCTCCTGAGAGTTATCTGTAGTGTAGATTTAACTTCTTTGAGTTGATTCCTTTTATACTCTTAGCTATGCTATGATTATTCTCCACATATTGTTACATTCTCAATTTCTTATTCGTCTCCGCATAAAGTTTTTTCTTTGACATTTAAATTATTATTAACTGTAAAATGTTCTCATTACTCAGTTAAGCAACACAGATTTTTCTGCACATTCTGTGATGAAAAACCCATGCAAACCAAAAAGGGCCTGAGGGAAGTGACCTGAGCCACCTCTTCTGTATCCAACCATTAGTCCCATTAAAGTATTGCAGGAATATTACAAAGTCTTAGAGGATGCAATTTGGAGAAGTATTATACTTACTGCCCTTTGGAGAACTTATTTAATGCCAAGTAAAGATAAACATTGTGTATTTTGTAGGTCAGTAGGATGTGGCTAAAACTCTAAAGACAAGTGCAGGAAGGACCACTCAGCCCATGTTCTTTCAAAGCAGTGAGTTAAATGGTCTTGTTATAAATATACAGCAGAGGGGGGAAAAATGTACTCGTTTTTATAAGAAAGTAGACATAAAAGTTTCCTGTGAAAGCTTGAGCCGTTGTGGTATAATACAAACCGAAATTTGATTTTAATTATTCTCAAGTGCAGCTATGCTGTGTCTTTTATACTCCTATTTGGTAAAATGACAGTCTTGGTAATTGAATATTAGTTTTCACCAAAAAAGCATTCCAAACTCTCCTTCAAAGAGGGAATTAAGCTTATTAATTCATTCCTTAATAAGAGGACAAAGTGCATGACTTGCTATATAAGGAACAAGAACTCCTAGGGGCCAAGAAGATTTAATCAAGGATTGAAGGGGAAGAAAAAGTGAATGAGCCAGAAAGCAGAAGAATGTGAGGAGGTCACCCAACTTTTCAGGAGAGAAAGGGGGGAAAAAAAATCCTTCCCAGAACTCAGCCAAAGGGAAGCAAGGCAATCAGAAGTATAAATTCCTCCTGAGATATAGGCAAAAACACTGACTTTCCCTTATAATGCCATTTTAATTTCTGGTAAAATTCCAAAGCAAAGGTTTATATTTCATGATATTGTCAACTTTGCATAAGACTGCTTGTGCTACTCATGACTTACATGGCCTTAGGGACACTATTGATTTTTCCCCCTCATAAATCTGAAAATGCTCTCTGCCTTCCCAGTAGACCCCTAATATTTATTGGTGTCTAACCTAAAACAACAGTTCAAGGTTGGAGCTATGAAAACATTTGAGGCTCTAACTTACCATAAAGAAAGTCTACTAAAGATTACAGATAATACATAGCGCTCAAAGTTTGCCCAAGAAATATTAGAAACACCTCTGCCTAAACACACACACTTTTTTTTCCCTAATAAATGTTGCTACACAGGAAAGCTACAAAGTGACTTACGCCGCATTCCCCTCCAACATGTCTACAGAGTGGCATGCCTATTTAAAGTATCATTTGACTTAGAAATATTCCCTTTTTGTCACTTTACATTCTTAAAAATTATTAAAGACCCCAGAGTTTTTATTTCTGTGTGATATATGTATTTGCGTGTGTATGTATCATATATATTTACCAAATTTATATATAATATATATTTACCATATCATAAATTAACTGAGAATTTTTAAAAATTTAATTGATTTGATTTTAAAATAATTAATCCATTACAGATTAATATAGATAGCATATGCACTATGAAAAATAACCATATTTTCAAAACTATATCTAGTGAGAAAATGGCATTGTTTTAAATTTTTCCAAATATTTTTAATGTCTGATTTAAGAAGAAGACAGGTGGATTCTCATTTCTGCTTCTTCATTTAGTATAAAGTATCATCTGTCATGTACTTCTGGAAAACACTAAAAAGCTAGGAGAGAATGACAATGAAAAAAGGCAAATAACGCCTTAGTATGATCATGAAAATCATGTTGACGTCATAGACACACTGAAAGGGCCTTGGGGACCTCTCAGAGATCCCAGCACCACACTTTAAGACATTGCTTTAGAATATCAGAAAATCATACAGGGATTGGAGCCACATATAGATAACTATTAACAGACTCCTAGCAGATAGCCATGGCAGTATCCTATTTTGGTTTCCACATTTATTTCTTCTAAATAAATTTCTAATCAGTTACCATTCTTCTTTCTTTTGAGGTCATGTAGGTAGAGATACAGTGTCAGCCCCATATGGGATATTGGAAATACTGATAGATTTTCTACGAGATAGAAAACATCTGAGAAGTAGATTTAGGAACATAAGTTATTTTTCATTAGAATTAATTATCTCCAGAGGTGCCTGGGTGTCTCAGCCTTTAAGCATCTGCCTTCAGCTCAGGTCATGATCCTGGAGTCCTGGGATAGAGCCCCATGTCCAGCTCCCTGCTCAGCGGGAAGTTTGCTTCTCCCTCTCCCCCTCTGCTACTCCCCCTGCTTGTGCTCTCTCACTATCTCTGTCAAATGAATAAATAAAATCTTTAAAAAAATGTTTTTAGAATTAATTGTCTCTACAATAATGGCAGATCCAAATTTGTTACATAATCCCACATTACCAGGGTCTCAATGGACACAGGACAGCCATGTTTCCCCTCAGGGAGGCCAACAAAGATCTCACATCTTTAAAGTTTTCAAGGTTTTCAATGATATCTTTGTATTGTTAAGTTTATGACTGCTTCGATAACTGGAGATGGTCATGGACCAGTTTTGTATTATTCTTGTTGGATTCAAGTAAGACCTACAAGTTGATGAATAGACAATAGCTCCTGAAATTACAGAAGACATTACTTTTGATTTGCAATAAATGTGTCTGTGGCTTTTTTTTTTTTTTTTTTTTTTTTTTTTTTACTTCAAATGGTATTTATTTTTCTTAGTAATGGCTTCGATTTGAAATTATCTTTTTGTTTCTATTGGCATATCTTGGGAACTGGGTTTGCACATTGGAATAAACTTTTCTTTAAGCCAGAAGTTATTCCTACTAAATTTAGATAGAAGTATTTCCGTATAGACTGAAGTCAAATGTAAGAGAGAGTCAAGGCAATTA
>JAPYYM010003804.1:0-10754 GCA_028534135.1 Potos flavus
ACGCTCTCCCCGATCACCGTGGGGTGGGCGTGCTCGGAGATGGGGCTGCTGGAGCAGTCGTAAGAGAAGAGCAGGGAGTCCAGGATGATCTGAAAAGAGTCCACGCTGAACTCGAACTGGCGCTGGATGGAGTCGACGAATTTCAGCTCCACGTTCCTCCCGTTCTTGTTGGAGAGGGAGATCAGGCTCCAGCGGTCGGTGTCCGTGCACGCCTTCACCAGCTTCTGCACGTACGCCTCCTTCAGGGTCACCGGGCTGATTTTGAGCTTGTTCACGCCCTCCGGCAGGAAGTTCAGAAGGGAGCACAGCACCACGTCCCTGACCAGCTGGAATTCGGCCTCCGTCGGAAGAGCCACGTGAAAGATCAGGTCTAGGTCTTTGCAACCCAGGCCGTTGTCTTTGACCAGGACGAGGCCAGCCGCGGAGGCGTTCAGCCGGACGTCCTGCACTTTGATGCCTGCCTCCCCTGCCGCCGGCGCTGGAGATGTCCCGTGTGAGCATTTATTCTGGTGACGGAATGCAGTAACTGCCCAGTGGCCGGAATAGGCTGGTATGGAGAATGGACAGCAGGCTCCATCTGACCCCATAGCCCCATGCTCATGGCCAAGGCCGGGACACAAGGAAGGCTGCAGGGGCCCCGGCACAGAGGTGAGGACAGCAGCTGCCTCGGATGTGGTGCCAGGCCTCCTGGCCATGCCTTACCAACTGGGGCTGTGGACCTGATCCTGTGGGTCCCTCCAATCCTGGCTTTTTGCAGGAACTGCAGTTCGGGAGGTGGATTGCACCCCGTGTAGACACCCTTGGTAATGCTGTATTCCAGTAAAGCAGCAAAGCAGGGATCCAGAGGACTTCCCAGCCCAATCAGCAAGGCTTTGGGTCTGGTGATTGCAACATTAAATCTTTTTGAGTTGGATAAAAAACCAAAAAAATATCTATCATCTTCAAATCTATCTTCATTCGACCGTATGGTGGAGATGAGGATGGCCAAATATTCTTGCCCTTGAAATTCCTCTACTGATCTGAGCTTTATGTCCATCAGATCAACATTTCACAAAAGAATTTTGATTTTTTTTCTACCTGCTTCCAGTAGGGGGTGATCACACCAGTGTCACTTGCGGACACCTGGCTGGAGATGCCCCTGGCCGGGAGGGAGCCGGGAGGCAGCCATAGTGCACAGCCCGAGACGGGCTCCTCCCTTCCCGGGCTCTGCTGCCCCTCACGCCATGAAAGATGGGGAAGCCTTTCTTTGGTAACTTCTCCGAGCCCAGCAGGGAGGTCACCACCTTGGGGTGTGCACAGACTTCCAGCTCTCTGTGGTAGAACAGCCTGGATGGCAGCGCCCACAGAGCTGGGTGGGATCCGTAGTTCTTCACGAGCTTTGTAACTAACAGGGGGTTGTAGGCACTACAAGCACCGAAAGCGTCTTCATCCCTCAGACATGCTGGCCAGGACATCAGTCTTTCCAACACGGAAACCTTCACCCCATAGGCCAGGACGGATCCGAGCTGCATGGGGTATCGGGCAAGGACAACCTGGCCATTGGCCTCTGAAGCCAGCCCCAGTGGAATAAGCATTCCGGCTCCCTCGCCTGTCCTGCTTCGTCCACAAACATGTGTGTAAAATGTCCGACTCTCACTCTTCTTTGGTAAGAGAGACCCCCACTGCTGCAGGTCGTGATTATGATCCCGAAGCGCAAGGCCGTCCAGGTATCTTCTCCATCTTTGCTGTCCAGTTTGACGGCATCAGCGACTGTCTCCTCGAAGCTGCAGGTGGCATTTACACGGCCCACGGCACCGGGCCACAGCACCTGGGTCTCATGCAGATGCCAACACACGAGGTCGGCTGCACTGTTGGAGGGAGCCCAGACCGACATCCCATGCTCCGGCAAAGCGCAGGACACCTGTAAAACAGCCTCTAGGGGCACCTGGGTGGCTCAATGGGTTAAAGCCTCTCTGCCTTCGGCTCAGGTCATGATCTCAGGGCCCTGGGATCGAGCCCCGCATCGGGCTCTCTGCTCAGCAGGGAGCCTGCTTCCCTCTCTCTCTCTCTGCCTGCCTCTCTGCCTACTTGTGATCTCTCTCTCTCTCTGTGAAATAAATGGATAAAATCTTAAAAAAAAAAAAAGATTAAAACAGCCTCTAGCTGTCCCGGTTCCAGGAGGTCCAAAAAGAATATACGGGAACCGGCAGCAGTCCCCACTCAGGATTCTTCTAACCCCTAATGTCTGGTTTCCATTGAGCATGGGATTAAAAAATTCCTTCCCTCTCGCTTTGGGGATCTGAACTTCATTTATCAGATTAGCTGACCTTTCAGCAAAGACCACCAGCCCTGGCGTGTCCTAAGCAATCCTGCCTCTCCTTTGCTGCGTGCTTGGTGGGGTCCTTCATGGCTTTCCTATTCTTGGTGGTGGACTGTCCATCCTTTTTGGTGTCTTGTGCATGGTTCCGATTCCCCATCACTTGGGGAGACTGTAAAATGATTTCTTCTGGAAATAACACTTTAACACCTAAATAGATGACTTTCTAGTGCAAAGTGACACCGTCTGCTTGTAGTCCTGTTATATGTGAATTCCACATCCCTAGGTTCAAAGTTATATGCTTGCTCAAATTCTGGGTTAAGTTTAAGAGTTACTTAAACTTCACGAATCTTCTTCACGGATCTCCATCACGTAGCCGCTGTATTCAGTGACATGTCCATTGGAGTCTTGAGTTTTTACTTTTATTTCTTTTTAAGATTTTATTTATTTGAGAGAGAGAGTGAGAGAGAAAGCATAAGCAGGGGGATGGGCAGAGAGAGAGGGAGAAGCAGGCTCCCCGCTGAGCAGGGAATCCGATGCGGGGCTCCAGCCCAGGACCCTGGGATCATGACCTGAGCCGAAGGCAGACATTTAACCGACTGAGCCACCCAGGCGCCCTGTACTCTTGAGTTTTTAAAATCAGCTTATCACCTGCGTACAGACAAAGCCTGCTTTCAGCCAATCCTTGGACCTCCAGAACCAGCAGGTCACCATTTCTTTTCAAGGTGACCCCACTTATGTTATACTCTTTCAATTCTATTTCTCCATGAATCTCCTCAAACCAGAGCAAAGTCGAAAACTTTTCCTTGTAGTTCGACATGTTCAAAGGCTCTGCGAAAAATGGCTGGAAAGTCAGAATGTCAAATTTTTGTTCCACACATTTCTTAAGTCTATCTGGTATTGGATACCGTGGAAGAAAACTTGTAAGTTGCCGTCTTGGGTTCCTTTTCTGTGTGGTCACAACTGTAGTTTTTGTGGATGACAATGTGGTGCAACTTTTAGACTTTTTCCAAGAAAATGATTCTCGGATGGCTATTAGTGACTCCTCCCCACTTAGGACATTCACTTCAAGGATCCGGCCAATTAAAGAGTTGGAGAAGCAGAGTGGAAGGAACTCCTTGCAGCAGCCCCAGAATTCTTTGCATCACACATAATCACAATCGGGGCCCTTCCACCTGGAGGGATGAGCCCTCGGGGCTCCAACTCTGTCACCTGCTTCCCTGGCTTCCCCTCCTCTTTGTCCCCATCTCCTCCTTCACAAGCACAGTCGTCTGGAGAGGCTTCTTGGTTGTTCACCACACCACTCTCTGACGCCTGACAGGTTGTGGGGTTTTTTTTTGGTAGCTATCTAGTGAGTTAATATTTTCATCTGAAAAATTCTTCTCCTTCTCAGGAACAGGAATAAGAGATCCTACTGGGCACGTTTGGGTTTTATCCAGAATTTGAAATCTGAATTGTTTAGCTTCATCCCAGCCAGCTCGTTTACAGCTGACTAAGTTTAAGGACTATCTCCTTTTTCTCTATCCAGATCACCATAGTTTTACTTCCTCCTTCTTTACACGTTCCAAAACTTGTCATCCTCGTGACTTCAATATCACCTTTGTTTTTCAATAAAAGGGCCCCACAGGACTCATCAGCAGTCTCTTCGAAGGCAGCGGGGCCCGTCTGTTCACTGAGGTCACGCGCAGGGCTCTCCAGACGTAGCGTGATGGGTTGCTTTCCACCACCACGGCACTGACCGTGTCACGTCTTCGAGGCACGTATCCTTGAGCAAGTTTCAGAGAGTCCAAGGTGAAAAAGATGCTGTCATCTATCACCCCGTTTCTCCCACAGAGGCTAGAAATGTAGACCTTCGCAAACACTCTCCAGAGAGAAGTATGTGGTCTGACTGATGTAGCCAGCACCCTCCATCAGTGACATCACACAGCCGGTCAGCACTTGGGGGCTGGAATCGGACAGCCCTCTGCCATGGTTTTTGCTGTCCTCTTCCCACTTATCACAGACACCCTCACCTTAATTGCTTTCAGTCCACTTGATACCTTATCTTCTCGCATAACCGCAATAACTTCCTGTCCAACACTGAGAAGCACTTTGCTCGTCACAGCTTCATTGGAGAAGTAGATCAAATATTAAATATATGACTATGTTTAACTTTTTAAGCATAGCCAAAAATACTTAAAATATTTTTTACTAATATATCTATTTATATATATACTATATATGTTATAAATGTATACATTTTTAAACAAACATTAATTTTTTATTAAATTTCTAATCTTTACTATAATAATTTCTTTTCTTTCATAAAAAGTTAAATATTTGCGACACTATCAATTTGGGAAAAGACAAACAGAAGAGTAAAAAATTCAAGAATAGAGGCGCCTGTGTGGCTCAGTGGGTTAAAGCCTCTGCCTTCAGCTCAGGTCATGATCTCAGGGTCCTGGGATCAAGACCTGCATCGGGCTCTCTGCTCAGCAGGGAGCCTGCTTCCCCCTCTCTCTCTGCCTGCCTCTCTGCCTACTTGTGATCTCTCTCTCTCTGTCAAATAAATATATTAAAATCTTTTTAAAAATTTCAAGAATAATAACCACTTCACCCATATCTAAAATATGAAAAAAAAAATCTTGCATAAAGTCACCCAAGTCCTCTGTCCATTTGTGACATGCTCCACAAACATCCCCAAGTTTCTGAAGAGCCTACTCTAGAGTCGAAAACCATCTGAACTGCAGTGCTGTTACCCCTCCTTCTCTTACTATGTCTGCACGTCATCCCTTCTTATCCAAACACAGGTCTCACTCTGCGACAGGTCCCCCTCGGCTGCCGCTCTCCCATCACAACTGACCTTGGTGTTTATTTCTGTTCAAAACTCGGAGGCAGAAACTTCTAGACAATTGCTAAGATACAGTCAGGGACATCAGTTGTCTTTGGTCTGCCCACTATCCCCACCTCCTGGTCTTCTGGTAACAGACCCATGATTTCTGGTTTCATTTGATTCCAGTGTGTATGGGGGTGCTGCCAATCACAGCCCTGGCAGCGGGGTGGGCGCTTGGCCAGCCTTTGTTGGTCATAGTTGTTCATCCCCTTGACCGCAGACATTGATCCAAGAAGGGGCACATAACCTAAATAATTAGACTTGTCCTGGGATTTTATATGTGGATGACAAGTAAGGGAAGTGGACAGATGCAGATCTGTTTGGAAATACAAGCTAGGAGCCTTGATTAACCTCAGTGAATTTGAGTTTCCTCCTCTGTAAGATGAGGGCCTTGGACCAAAGAAGCAAAGGTTTGGAGGCCCATCCAGACTCAGACAGTTTGAGGCTCTGCAGGAGTTCAGCTATGAAGAAGTCGGTCTGTCTGATCCAGCCGAGCCCTTTCAGGGAGAGGGTACCCGACAAAATTGTGCATCCTGACAACTTCTCATACTCAAGGTTGTGCCCCTTCTCCTTATCAAGGCCTACTTTCAGCCTCCCAGTTAAACTAAGAAATAAAATAACTAATAACCGCTTCCACTGTGACCCTCTGCAGGAATATTTACATTTTATTTTATTTTTTAAAAAGATTTTATCTATTTATTTGACACAGAGAGAGATCACGAGTAGGCAGAGAGGCAGGCAGAGAGAGAGGGAGAAGCAAACTCCCCGGTGAGCAGAGAGCCCAATGCGGGGCTTGATCCCAGGACCCTGAGATCATGACCTGAGCCGAAGGCAGAGGCTTAACCCACCGAGTCACCCAGGTGCCCCTTTCTTTCTTCCTTTTTAATTTTAATTTTTATTTATTTTTATTTAGTATGTTATGTTAATCACCATACAGTACTTCATTAGGTTTTGTTTTTATTTGAGTAATCTCTATACTCAACATGGGGCTTGAACTCATGACCCTGAGATCAAGAGTTACCTGTTTCTCCAACTGAGCCAACAGAATCATTAACTCAGTCTCCAGCCCGTGTCCTCTTCTTGAAGAATGGAGGGTGGTTCCTATTGGGGAAGGTCATCAAGAAGACATGAGTGCCAATTGACCCATAAGTTGGACCCTGGTGATCAGAGGTCCTCGCCCCCACCCCTGTCCTTGGAATGTGGGTTCCACTTGCCTTTCCCACTCTGAGAGGCTGCTCCAAGGACACAGCCTTGAGTAACAATGTGGCCTTGAGAAGCCCTGCATAGTCTACATGACCGAATCCAGTTAAGGCCCCTCTGTCCCTGAACCTAAAACCTCAAATGCACCAGGTGGGTGCAGGGTTCCATTTGTTTTGCTGCCACCCAAGACTAGCCTCTCCTGTAAGTTCCCTTGGCTCCTTAAAGCTGCCACCTACCAACCTGGAGTGGCCTGCCTCTTTCTTCCAGTCTCTCTTTGCCCTTCCCTTATGGGCTACTTTCAGATTACACAGGGAAGCTCCCAAGGGGTTTCAAACCAACAGGGACTGTAAGTTCCAAGCTTCTCATCCTGGCTTGGTCCTTCCAATGACCAGTCTTCATCCTGAAGCTAATCCAGGAGACTCCTTTTTCAGAGTTTCCTCATTAGAACAAAAGACACTCGGATCACCCAGAAAACTCCAAGGGATTTAGGAGCTATATTCAGAAACCAGGGGCAGAGACTAATATATATATCTTCTATTATTTCACAGAGAGTATTCTTCTGCTAGTCTGGCAACAAGAGATGCTGATCCCACTGGGCTATGCCATCTGCAAGGGAAGTCAGGCTGTGCAAGGGCAAGAACCCAGCTCCCACGTGGCTCTTGGGCAAGGAAACAAGGACTTCCTTTCTCAGGTTCAGCTATTGGTTCTTCTGGGAATCGGGACAGAAACAGCAGCCTTCCGGGGATCAGGCCCCTGTGGAGCCCCTCCTTCTCCCTACTCCCGTTTCCTCTCCAGTCCTTTCTGAGATTCCTCTTTTCTCTCTCATCTCCTCCTCAGGCCCTGTCTTTTCCATCAGGCATCACACATAGAGACTGCAAGGGAGTGAAGGGATGCCAGGCACCGGGGATTGCCTGGTCCCAGCCAGCTGCCGCTGCACAGGGCAAGGATGGCCACTGCTGCCAGATCTTCCTACTTATCTGGAGATCCTTGACCTGCTTTGTGAGAAACTCCCTGTTTTTTAAATGCTAGCAACTAATTCTAATCGTTTGGGCTAGATCCAGAGACTGACTCAGTCAAAACCCTGGTTTCCCTGTCCTTGAAGAAATTTCATTCAAATCTTCAGAGGCCGTGAGGGAAATATTTATACTCTAGTCTTCCAGGGCAGCCAAATACAGAAAGTGGGACAAAACCTGTAAACTTCCCTATTAAATCAGTTTGATTGTTCAGAAACTGCCCCAAATCACCACCACCACCACCGTCATCAGAATTTGCATGGTTCTGACCTTCAGAACATGCTTTTCTCCAGTGAATAAAAACTAGGACTTCTAGTGGAAAACTGGCAGTTTTAATTCAATAGAAGAAATATCAGCACCAGAAAAGCCCACAACTTTGCAGACACTTTGCTGAACACTCCTCCCCACTTTCCATGAAAGCTGTCTCTCTTCCAGGCTTGCCAGGGACGAGGCCTCCACTGCCCAGCTCCCCACCTCACCCCCAGCACTCATCCCCTTTCCTGGGGTTCCCAAAGCATGAGAGCACCTTTGCGAAGCTGATGGCTCCCAAATGATTTTCTGTCTCGGCCTCTAACTCCGTCTCCTTCTCACCGGTATCCCTTCTGGGGACCAGCAGGTGGAGGCTTCTCTGTAGGACCCCTTGTCTGGGATATAGGAAGGGGTGGCTAAGGGCCACGAGGTGATTTCTTGGGTACCACGGCGATACCAGAGGGCTTATGTGGTCTGGCTGCCACATAAGCCACAAAGGCTCCACCAACACACACAGACGCTCCACCAACACTCTCCAATGGAGAGAGAGACCTCCCTTATCTTTCCGGGAATTTTCTGGGAATTTTCTCGGATTTCCCCCCAAACACTTCAGGGCAGCTCTCCAAGTCTCCGTGTACCATATGCTATTTTCTTATGCACTTTTTTCTCTTTAACAAATGTTTCTTTCTGGACTCAGGCCAGTCCTGTTAAGCGTTCATGCCCAAGCAGTGTCTGCTCCTCCCCAAGCGCTGGGCTGGGCCTGGGGCCAGCGAAAGGCTCCAAACATCTGTGGGTGTGTGTCAACCCAGCCCAGTCTTGCCTAATCATCTGCAGAGGCGGCTTGCTCCTGGAGGCCTGGGGACCGAAAAGGAGAGAGGCTTGTACCAGAGGCGGTGGCACCCGCAGCACCCAGGTACATCCAAGAAGCCTTCACTCACCGTGCTACTTTCTCAAGAGTCTGCCAGCGGTCCCACCAGCCCCAGCCTCAGAACTCAGCCATGATCAGGAGAGGCTTCCAGGCGGCAGTAAGACTTGGCCAGCACAGAGTCCTTCCTGGCATCCCCCAGGTCCTGCCCAGGCTCAGCCCCAACTCAGCATTCGGATCCTCCACCAACTCTCTGGTGAGTAAGTTCCCAGCTCAGCCAGGTGGGCAGCCCTCCCTCTCTTGGGGGCCTAGGGCATAAGAGCACCCCAAATTTCCTCTTCCCAGATGATGGCTGGGGCAAGTGGGCAGTGTGTTGGGGAGCCATGTGATTTAGCAAAGGGAAGGTGCTCTTGGGATATCAAGTCACCCAGACCAAGGGGCTCCTGGCTGGCTTAGCTGGTAGAGCATGTGACTCTTGATTTCAGGGTTGTGAGTTCAAGCCCCATGTTAGGCCTAAAGATAGGAAGGGAGGAAGGAAAAAAAAGGAAGGGAAGGGAAAGGAAGGGAAAGGCAAGCAATCCAAAACTAAGACCGCCAGGACACTTTTATCCTGGTCTGGATCTTGTGCGGCCACCCATGAGTCACTTTCCTCCTGTAGAACTCAGACCATTGCAGCTCTGTTTAGCATTTCCAGATGGACGGACCTGTGTGCGGTTTAGTGAGCAGCCAGCCCACTGCCCACAGTCGTGATGGGTCCATGAGTATTCGAAGAGGGCTCACTCTTTCCACAGATAGTATCACCCTTGTGTGCGCATCTGAAACATGTTTCAAAGGAGCCACCTTGGCAGGGCAGGCCCACAGCTGTAGACAGAGCTGGACTAGCCCCTGAGGTAAGGAGGTGGCAAGAGTGGTCCTCAACCACTGGACACACCCCCTGGGGTAGACAGTGTCTCAGGACTGGCTCCGGTTTGACCATCAGCTCTCACACTCACAAGCCTGGCAATCTTAGCCATATTTCCTCAATTTCCCCATCTGTACAGTGGGGCTTAGACTAGCAGTTCTCAGCCTCAAAGAACAGCTCACGGGGTTTTAAACAGGACAGTGGCAAGGCACACCACAGAGTGGTATGCCTCTACTTGTCAGCCCTGGTTCCTTTTTTATCCTTCCTTTGCATTTTAGGGTCCCCTTGCTCATCACCTGCAGGTGTCCCCTAACCCTCTGGAAGGAAAACGGGTCACTTCCTGTAAGTTGACACTGGTGGAAGGGCTTGAGGAGCCAAGAACCCAGGGGCAAACCACCTGGAGGTCCCACAGCTCAAACAGCAGCCCCCATCCCCCAGGAAGCCATTTAGTCCTCCTGATTTTTCCTGCCCAGGTCTCAAGATTCTGTCTGGAGAAGACGGATTTGAAGGATTACGCCCTTCCCAATGCCAGCTGGTGTCCAGACATGCTGAGCCTATACCAGGAATTTCTGGAGAAGACCAAGACCGATGGCTGGGTCAAACTGCCCTCCTTCAAGTCCAACAGAGACCACATCCGGGGACTGAAACTCCCACTTGGGTTAGCAGTTGCCTCAGGTAAGGCCCGGCCTGGGAGGGCCTATGGGCACACCTGCTACCCAGCCTCCCGGGAGAGTGTGGCCAGTCCCTTTCACTGTGTTGACTCTCAGGACCCTCAGGAGGGAGGTCCACGAGCTCCCTTCCAGTTCTCAGCTGGCAGTTCTTTCTGTGTCTGACCCACCTCGGATGCTGCAGCCCCGGGCAGGTAGAGGAAAAGAGAAGAGTTTTCTCTCTGATCTCTGATTCCCTCCTCCCATCTGAGAGAACACAACCCAGTGTCATCAGCCTTTTCTCCCAGCCAAGAGCCACCCCCTGAGCACAGCCACTGGCCCCCCGCCCTTCTGCCTTCCCACGGGGTGTTCCTCCTGTGCCTTCAAGCTTTATCCCAAGTCCTCCTCTCCACCCGGTAGGGGCCCTAGGGCCCTCCCACGCCTCAACACAGCGTCCTCGCTCTACTGGCTCCATAGCCAGGCTCTCCAAACACCCACCAGATTAGACAGGTAGAACTTTCCACCTTCTTCTTCCTTCGTTTGTGTGGGTGCATGTGTGTGTGTGCGTGCGCGCACGCACGTCCCTGTGTTCTTGTCTCTCTCATTCACGTATGTGGTTTTCCCATCCACTGATGAATCGGTGGTACGGTAGGCACATGACCTTTGCATTTATGCCACAAAGCAGGGTCACCAAAATAATTTTTTTCAAAG
>JAPYYM010003805.1:0-10753 GCA_028534135.1 Potos flavus
TGCCGTGACCCCGTTCCTGCCCAGACCGCCAGACCACCACCACCAACCCGAGCTCTTGAGGACAGTAGGCAACGGGTGGGTTGTTTACAAGGTGAAACCGCACTCTGGAGAAAGCCTCAGGGGCTGATGCTCCAGGAGGAGGACACCAAGGCTCAGACACCACAGGGCACACAGCCGGGCATGCTGGAGGGATGTTACCCTCCAGCAGTTGCTGGGGCATTTGGGGGAGCCCAAGCATAAGGCCCCACTTTACAGATGCAGACAGTGAGGCTAAGAGAGACCAAGGCAGACCCAGACACCCCACTGGTGCATTCACACGACCAGGGGTTGGCCAAGTTCAGGGAAGGGGTCACCTCAGACACACAAGACCTGGCGTTTCAAAGGCTGTAACTCAGGAGTAGGGCACAGCTCAGAAGTGCCCACCTAGAGATGGAAGGCTGGACACTTGTCCGCCCACTCCCGCTCCCACAGGTGTGGCCCTGCTCTGGGGCGTGAATGACCCCATTGCTTTCCTTCCACAGATACTGCCCAGGGAGACCCCTGAGCCAGGTTCTCCCCACTACCTTCCTCTTTCAGCCCCACACACTTGCCCACATGGCCAGCATCCCTGCTCAAGGGAGCCCTTCCTGGATGTGGGTGCTCGTCCCTCCCAGTGGCCATCCGACAAGCAGCTGGCTGCCGGACGTCTCCATACCTGGGAAGTCCCATGAGCTGCCTGCCCACCCGGTCCCTGGCCCTTGCTGCTTCCCCTAGCATCCTGTCCCGTGTCTGTGGCTGCCAGGCTCCTCACTGAGGGCGTGGACCCTGCTGCTCATGGTGCTGCCCGTGGTGCTGTCCGTGGTGCTGCCCGTGGTGCTGTCCGTGGTGCTGCCCGTGGTGCTGCCCGTGGTGCTGACCTACAGAGCACGCACCCCCTGCCCCTCTCGCCACGTAGGTCCCTGGGCCCACCCCCCTCACAGCCCCAGGAGTGAGGGGCAGTAGCCTCCACAATCACCCCTAGGCATTCTAGAAACGAGGTTTGGCAGCAGCCATCCTCAAAGTCCCTGAAGTTATCCTCTTTACGGGGCCAGAACACAGGATGGCTGCCCAGGCAGGCTCTCATCTCCCTCTCCAGGGGTGTGTGCTGTGCAGAGCTGCCTACCACCAGCGTGCATGTTGGGGACAGAACAACATCCTCTGCGGTTGTAGAAGAGCCTCCATTTATGTTAGGCAGCCTTGCTCTGCTACAAAAGGGTGCAGAGCTCACATTCCCTCTCAAAACCCCCAAGGGGAGGCTATGACCACAGCTTTTAGAAGGGGTAATACGAACATTGGGTTCAGAGCCAAGTAAACACCAGGAGCCTCTTATATCCATTCATGAACTAATTGTAAACTCACAACAAGAGAGATTGCCCAATTTGCAGATGGGGAAACCGAGGCACACAGAGTAGCCTGATGTCAAACAGTGGTGAGTGCAGGAGCCGGGGCTTGAATCCAGATAGCCAGGCTTGAGGGCCCATTTCTCATTACACAGATGACCCAGCAGATCTGGGACCTGGTCGATCAGCAGCACCCCAGCACCCCTGAAAGAGCCAGAGTGAAGGGACCCTCAAAGACACACATCATGGCTCAGGTCTCGAAGCATCGTAGGGCACAGTGGGCCACCCCTAAGCTAAAAGGCACCCTCACCCCCATTAGAGGGCTGAGAATTCCATGCCTGAGGCCAGTGGGACCTCTTCATTTCTGGCAGAAATTTGCAGGACTCTTGGTTCATAAGCTGGTTAAGCTTCAGACAAAGAGATCTCTGGGGGCCTCCAACCCAGGCAGCCAAGGTCAGGGGCGAAGGCAAGAAAGACAGAGGCAGGAAAGGACAGGGACCCAGCAACCACAAGTCATGTCATATGTCTGGGGAGTGTAGCCCCAAGCTCGGGGTTACAGACGTTGGAATGTCCCAAGTCCGGTACAACTCTCAGTGTGGGTGCCCAGAGCCCGCGCTGGGCTGAATCCCCAACAGGGCATGGGGTAAAGAGTGATTCCCCCATCAGGGGGTTGTCTGCCCCCCTCCTCCACACCACAGCACAGTTTGAGGAACCAGAGGTGGGATTCGGGGGTGCTGACAGATGATGAGACTGGGTCCTGGGGGGCCTGTCCCCCAAGTCCCTATAAGCCCAGTCCAAGGATCAGGGCACTAGGGAGCTACAGATGACTTTACGGATAAGAGGGCCCTTGTCTGCCCTCCAGAGAGCCGAGAAAGGTGCTGCAGGGACAGATGAGTGAGCCGGGCTCACGGGCGCCAGAACAGGCACCAGGGTGAAAATGGACCAGATGGGAGGAACTCCTGAAGTCCAGACCTCGGGCAGGTGCCAGGTGGGTGCAGGTGGAAAGCCGCTGCCAGTCTGAGAGCAGGGAGAAATGGCATCACATTGGAGTTCAGGGAGGTGAAGCTGATTGTGCAGGGGGTTGAGAGGACAGGTGAGGCTGGAAGCAGGGTGACCGGTAGGGACACCACAGCGCTATCCTGGGAAGGGACACTGAGGCAGGCCCGGGGCAGCGCCACGGAGGTGGAGGAGAGGGGCTGCCTGGACCACAGCTCCAGCCCCCCACAGACCCCCTGGAGCGAAGCTGCCTCGTGAGTCTGGCTCCACGGACCTCATGAGGCATTGCCCCAGCGGGGGCTGTCAGCAGATGCCGGGGCTGCCTGCCCAGTGAGGCCTGGGAAGCCCCAACTCTGCACCTGCCGGACACCCAGCAAAGGCTCCTGGGGGACCATCAACCTGGCCGCCCTGGCTCCCAAGGGGGACAGCTGAGGGGTCTGGCTGCCGCCCACGCAGCAGGCTGGAAGTCAGGAACTGTCACCCAGAGACACAAAGTGCATCCACCTCCCTCTGCTCCTATTAACCACCGCCCAACTGTGGCCCAGGAAGAGAGCCCAGAGCTGTGGCCTGGGGTCAAGTCCAGCACCTCCCTGGCCACCCCAACTTTCCGAACTGTGGTTTGGTGTTCTCAAGATATAGGGCAGCACGGCTGCCTTGGGGCGCTTGTGAATCCTGCCTGCGTGCAGCGTGTGCCGCAGGTGTGATGACCTCCTCACCCGCCCCCCAGTCTTCCCAGCTGCAGCACGGGTCTGTCTCCAAACCCCAACAGACTTCTCTGCTGGAAAGCGCATGACCTCACTGCCCATCTGCTCCAGCTCTGGGCTCTGCACGTGCTCGGTCCTCCTGCAGGAACCCCCTCCTCTCCTTGTTTGCCTGGACAGCTTGGGTGAATCCTTGGGGCTCTCCCTGACCCCCAAACAAAAATGGCTTCTCCTCCTCCGAGCCCCCGAGTGCTGTGTCCTCCTCATCCTCTATCGCCACCCCGACCTCAGTGGGTTTCAAGCATTTACACTCTGCTTGGTTAGTTTGTGAACAAGTAAAAGACATATTCCAGCCATAGTGTGTAATAGAACCTTCCAGAAACGCTGCCATGCCACGCTTGGGATCAATGGCTAAAAAGGTTTGGTTCATTGCTGATCTTGGGAGGGCTTCCTGTATGTCTGCTTCGTGTGGAATATCCTCCCCCACCTCACTTTCTCAACTAGAATTTGGGCTGGGTCCAGACAGATCATCCTATCAAGCTGTAATATTTTTAAATGTAAAAGATCAATTTATATGTTAATTATACTGGAATTAAAATTAAAATTTTTTTAATTTAAAAAAGGATCTATGTAGAAATTTTACATATTTCTAATGCTGATATGACACTTACAATGCTCCCAGCACCATTTTAAGTGCTTGACTTGAATTAACACCTTTAATCCTGCACAACAATCCTGGAAGGGGAGGTGTTATAACTATCCCCATCTTACAGATGAGATGACTGAGGCACGGAGATCATGCAACCCGCCCAAGGTGGCAGGGTTGTGAGCCCAGCTCAGCAGGGTCCAGGGCGCATGTGCCAGACGCATCCTGGGGGCCAGGTTACGTGTACAGTGAGCTGAAGTCCCCACACCGCGCACCCTAGGCCCCTTCCTGCCTCTGTCTTTGAATACCAGTTCCCTCTGCCCATGCTGCTGTTTCCAGGCTGGGAAACTCCTCTTCACCTTTTAAAGCCCAAGTAAATGTCCCTTCAGTGAGTCCTTCCCTCTCCTCGTCCAGTAGATGCTTCACCGATCCATCCTCCACATCCACAGCCCACCAAACACACTGCAGCTGGCTGAAGCACAGAGTTCAGGGGTGGGAGAGATGCTTTACTGACCCCACCACTCAACTGGGATCGCCTCCAGGGGACATCTCATGTTAACCGTTCACTCTCAGATCGCAGGCACTACCACAAAGTAGGTACTTGGTGAACACTTGCTGAAGGAATGAGTATTGGATGGATGGATGGATGGAAGGAAGGAAGGAAGGAAGGAAGGAAGGAAGGAAGGAAGGAAGGATGAGTGGGTAGACGGATGGATGTTTGGATGGGTAGATAAGTGGATAGATGAATGGATGGATGTTTGGATGGGTGGATGAATAGGTAGATGGATGGATAGATGTTTGGATGGGTCGATGAGTGGATGGATGGATGGATGGATGTTTGGATGGGTGGCTGGCTGGCTGGCTGGCTGGATGGATGGGTAGATGGATGGATGGATAGATGGGTGGATGGATGGATGGATGTTTGGATGGGTAGATAGATGGATGGGTAGATGGATGGATAGATGAGTGCTTAGAATGCAGAAGTCTGAGTGAGCCTCAGTGGAAGGCTGGGCAAGTCAAGTCAGCCCCTCGTGAAAATCTGGCACCCAGTGGGTGCTGTGTATATACGTATGTGAGTGTGTAGCAGAATGAATGCAGGAATTAATCATATTGGCACACTTTGGGCTGCTCGTTAATCATGTAAGATAAATTTGCTGCTGTCCTTCCCATACGTGGCCATCATTTCTGTCATTAAAAACATTAATAATGAGAGCAGACCCACTTCCCTGCTGGGCCATGCTTGGGTCCCTCCCTGCATTGGACCACATCCCACTCCAGCATCGTGCTCTGTCCCGGGTCCCTCTTGGAAGTGAGAACCTGAGGGCAGGGAGGGCTCTGCCCACGACCTCTGAGTAAGCAGGACCTGAGGCAGCATCGTTCTGGCATGACCCCTGCAGCACTCTCTGACACCACAGGCACAGGCACACATATGTGCACACATGTGGGCATGCGTGTGTGTGCACCTAGGATGTGGGAATGCCTTAGGGCAATTTCACATACCTGTGACCCGTGCAGTCATAGGGTTCCAAGTCAGAAAGACCCATTTCTTGGTTTAATTCTCTGTTGCTGCCCTCTTGAAATTATCAATCATTTTTTTTAACAATGGGCCTCGATTTCCATTTTGCAGTGGGTGCTGAAACTCTGTAGCTTCCTCTGATTGCGGGTGGCTATAACCAGGGAGACCCGGGACCGATCCCGCCCACCCCCTCCAGCGGTGCGGTCCCGTACGGAATATCGGCCTCCCTGCCTGTCTCTTTGCTGGTACCACGGATGAGGGCCATGCAGAGGATCAACCAAGACGAGGTCCCTGACACCCTGCCCAAGCCTGGCCAGACACGCGCCCCGGGATCCGCGCTACCCTGCAGCCCCCCTCCCAGCCCTGTGCATCGGCCCCGGCGCTGTCCGCGTGCCAGGAGCAAGCAGTGTGTCCAGGAATAACAGATAACGCCATTAGGGGCCAGAACATCTCCATCCTTCCAGCGGAGAGGAACGAGGCTGTCAGGCGAGGGGGCCCCAGGCTGCGGGCCATGATTAGCAGGATCGGGCAGCCCACATGCTGCAGCAGAAGGCGCCAGCAGATGATTGCTTACAAAATGTACCAATTACCGCCGCGCCTGCCTGCCCGCCCCCACCACTGGGCAAATAAACACATCAGCTGCCAGCCTGCACCAGCCCAGGCTTGGCCGGGACCCAGGGGCCAGCGGCACGGCGGGGAGGGGGCTGGCAAAGTCATCCCCGAGGGTGCGGGAGGCCTTTCTTGTCCCCATGATCCCCCAGAGCAGATGGACTGCGGCTGGTCCTGGAGGTGGCCTCTTTTCCCCGGGGAAATGTCTAAGAAAGATTTGGGGAAAGGCCAGAGGCAACGGCAGGGGCCCCTCACCCCAAAACCCTGCTAGAAGGTGCCTGGGACCAGACGAGGGGACTGGGAGGCCCAGCAGAGGGGGGTCTGGGGCAGGGCCGCCCTCTGGGAGGCTCCCATGGGCCCAGCCAGGGGCAGGGAGAGGGGAGTTTGGCTCAGTCCAAGGAGAGACAGCATTCGCGGTCCAACGATGTACAAAGGCAGTGGGCCGTCTGCCGGGTGGTGAAGATCCTGGCCCCGCAGGCAAGCATGCAGGTCACCGATGCCTCCTGGGAAGCCTGTCACTGAGGCCACGGAGGGTTCCTCTCTGGTGGTGGGGGGACCAGAGCCACATCTGCTGTCAGGCTGGGCTACCCAGGGCGCAGGTCCTTCCCTCCCCTGGACAGGAGTGTCCTCCTACCACCTCACAGTCCAGCCAAGTCCTAACCATTTCTCATGGCTCCACACAGGTGCTGCCACCTCCAGGGAGCCCTCCCTGACTGCCCCAGCTGTGGTCATCCTGCCTTCTGCCCCGCACACCATCTCTCTGCCTGAAGTGCCCACTCTCCCTCCCCACGTGGGGGGAAGGTCATGGGCAAGGACTCTCATGGCCTCATCAGAACACTGGGGCCAGCGAGGAGGACAGCTCGTGCTTAGCAGGTGTAGCAGTGCCCTCCCCACCCCCACCCCCAGCCTTGCACCACGGTGGTGTCACCACGTTTACAAGATGGGGCAGCCAAAGCCTCCAGAGGCCAAGCCACCTTCCTGCAGCCACACAGCCGGTCATCGGGGCAGCCTGGGCTCCACACTCAGGCCCGCTTGACCCCACCGCTGCTGTCCAGCCCCTTGCTGTGGGCACTACAGGGCTGTGAGGAGGGCCAGGGGGGATGACGGGCGCAGGTGGCCCTTGAAGTCTGACGCCTAGACCAGTGTCAGCGGCCGTGCCTCTGTCGGGGCCCGAACCAGACGGGGCCGCATGAGGTGCCCAGCCCCACCCCTGTCCCAGCGCCAGCCCCAGATGGCACTCAGCGAGCCTGCTGCACTGCGGGCGAGCTGGAGAGAGGGCACACGCGGGGGGCGGGGCGACCCAGAGAAGGGGACAGGGGGCCACATTCATGGAGCACCCGCCAAGCACATGCAGCAGAGGGGCACCCCATCTGACGGGAAGGGAAACTGAGGTCAGAGGTAGCAACACGGAGCAACAGTAGCAGAGACTTAGGGCCGCTCTCTGACCACGAGCTGGGCACACAGGCTAACCAGGGCCCGGGCTCCGTGTGGCACAGGCTGGCACAGCCACATGGGGCGGGCAGCACCAAGACTCCAGGCCCCACAGCGCCAGGTGTGACCATGTCCCATGGAAGGGCTTATCTCCCTCCGGCAGCTGGCGGCCCCCCTCACGGCCCACTCTGCCGCCCCCTCCTCCCAGCCCCGCGCCGTAGGTAGAATTGAATGTACAGCGACGGGAGGCAGGCTGACTGTGGTCCTGGAGATGGGACATTTATCTTGTTTGACTGTTCTTGGAATGTCAACAATAAATGCCAAGATGAATGATGGATGTAAATATTCCCAGAAATAGAGGGAAAGCCGTCCTCCCGAGACGCACAAATCCCGCAGGGGTGCAGAGGAAGGGGCCTCAGAGGAGCAGGGGATTTGCGCCATGGTCGTGCCCAGCCCAAGCACCCCATGGCCGGATAAGTCCCCGTCCCGAGCCCGCCACGGGACCCCGGGAAGGGCCACGAGGAGTCACGTGAAGGCAACCAGTGACGGCGGCAAGGAGTTTTGCTAGCTGCTGTCTACAGAGCGCCAACTCTGTGCTCAAACTGCAAATTCTTCATCTGTGCTCACTCATTACAATAGCCTAAGGAACTTGGAATGTGATATTTTTCATCCTCATGTTTCAGACGAGGCTCAGAGACATTGAGGGGCACAACCAGGCTCGAGCCAGGACTCACGGAGCGGGGCTTTGACCCCAAGTCCCTCTGACTCTGAACTCTGTTCTTTTAGCCACCCCCTGCTGCAAAGGGGACGTGGCGTTGCTGCGACAGCATCTCCAAGCAGGAACGGCGATGCGCAAAGGGCTGTGGAAACACACATGTAGCAGTTAGCTACTGCTACATAACAACCAGCCCCAAGCTAAGTGGCTTAAAATAAGCATCATTCTTGCGTTTGTAATCCTGCGAGTGGGTAATCTGAACAGGGCTCAGGGGGAGGGCTCATCTCTGTGCCCATGAGGCACAGAGGGGGTCCGTGGGCCCCTATGCGACGTCTGGCTGGCTGTCAGCAGGGGTGCTGGAGGGCATGGGGCCGTATGTCATTCATCACCAGCAGGCTAGCCCGGGCTCATTCGCATGGGGGTAGTTCCTGGGTTCCCAAGAGTACAAAGACAGATCCCAACACTCAAGCACTGTTCAAGCCTCTTTTCTGTCACATTCACTGCTGTCCCGTTGGCCAAGAGCCAAGGCTAGGTTCAAGTGGCGAGCGACTAGCTGCCTCTTGGTGTGAAGAGCGGCAAGGTCACATCGTGAAGGGGCAGGGGTACAAGAGGAGAGGACTGCTGGGGCCATTTTTGTCTATTACAGCAGAGAAGGCAAAAACTGCCTTACCGAGAGGACTCTGGGAAGGCTTCCCGGATGTGGGGACGTTGGAAGTAGGGGTCCCGAAGGAAGCATAACATTAGCATTGACTGGCACAGCAGGATAAGGGGAGAATATGTGCCAGTGCTTGGTGTCAAACCTCATACAAAATAAATTCACATGACACAGTGCTTGCTACCCACGTTAGAATTGTGAGGTATACAACCTGAGCAACCGTACCTGTCACCATACATGTCACACAATGTCACCAAGACTGTTGATGGCACAAACATCTGCTCTGGGTGCTAATCCGGTATCTAGCCCTGAAAGCAAAGTAAGATGCCTCCCCATTTTCACCCAGTTCCAATACCCAGCAGAAGCCTTTCTGCCCACACAGTTGTCAGACCTCTTTTCCCCTCCGATGAATTGCACACTGTCCCCTCCTGGGTTTGCTCATACTCCGCAAATTGAAGTTAGCCATTAAGATCCACACAGGTGGCCCCAGCTCCAGCACTTAATCTTATCTACAGCTGTAGAAAGGTCCCCTTGGGGTGCCGAATGGGTCAGCCACCTGGCCACCTGTGTCCCCAGGCAATCAGCTGCCAACTGCAAAGAGCACGAATTCCCTCGTGGCGTCTGTCAGGAGTCCTTCCTCCCCTTCCTCATCGCGGCTGCGGACAGCAGGCTGGGGGACCAGCCCTGCCCAGCTCGCTCCGGACAGCAGGTTCCTGGGCACGTCAGCTGCCCTGGCCCTTCCAGCCCCACCAGTCACAGCTGGAACCCAGCCCCCCGGCTGGCGCTCTGCCGTCTCACCTGCCAAGAGTCAGGGTCACTGAACCCCGGAGCAGGAAGGGTCTTAACAAAGTCCAAGTCATGCCCGCATTACGGATGACAAAACTGAGCCCGGAGAGTGGAGGACACTGCTCCAAGCCTCAGAGGAAGGCATCCGAGCTGGGATTCAAGAGCCTCGGCTCTTCGCTGCCTAATTCTAAGCAACAAGATGCAGATGCAAAACCTCTCTGTGAACTGGAAAGGGCCCCCCGGGGGTGACTGGGACGGTGACAGTGAGGATAATGAGGAAGGGGGTTCTGGAAGATTGAATGGAGCCCCCTGTCCACCTGGAGGACAGACGGGGGTCTCCATCACAATAAAACACATCAAAGGCTCCTGACCGCCGGGATGCCTCCCCAAATGTCTCCAAGGCCTGCGCGGGGGGTGGGGGGGGAGAGCAAGGGGGTGCTGGCCGCTTCCATGGGGCCCTCTGTGATGCTTTCTTCCCTGAAGCGTGACCAGCTCACAGCGGGTCGGCGTCTGCACCTGCGCTCACAGGTGTGCCCGTGCACACTCCCCTGTGTACACACACCCACACACTCCAACTCAGGCACACGGTGGTCCTTGTTCGGGCCCTTTCACACATGTGCACACTCACATGCACACACTCGAGCGCACTAGTCCCTCTGCGCGTGCACAGCCCGGTTATGCACATGCATACTCACACTCAAATGCACACGCACACACACCGTTCACTCTCTGGGGAGTGAGGGGTCCCACGATTAGACTACAATCCGCCCCCACTGGAGAGAGAGACATGAGACTCGATTATCTACAGTCACTATTGCTCACATTTGGACTTGAGTCACGATAGCAAATCCGTGTTGCAGTTTCAAATACCAATCAAAGGACAAAGGCGCTTGTGCCCAGAGCAGAAGAAGGGAGGCTGAGGGTTCTTGGCAAAAGCTCGATGACTGTTTGTTGGATGACCGAGTCTCCTGGGGATTGTCACTGAGGCCACGCCCCTCCACCTTCTGCTCCACACTCGAGTCCCGGACAGCATCTCCGGGCCAGCACCCATGGCGTGTGGGGCAGCGGGAGTGACAGTCCTGTGGGCAGAGCGCCCCCGAGGGGCTGGCCGGGGGAGTCACGTTAGGAGGCCGTGGAGGTGAGGGGGGCCGAGTGACGGGGGGGGGCAGCCCCCAGGGAAGTGGGCAGAGGAGTGCCACCCTAGATTCGGAGCTGGACAAGCTCTCCCCACCAGCGAGCCACTTGTTCTGAGTAATGCGTGCGGGGTCACAAAGCAATTCTGTGACTCACCTCAAGATGGGACGAGGTCGCATTGGAGAATGAGTCAGCAGCCCGTCGAC
>JAPYYM010003806.1:0-10749 GCA_028534135.1 Potos flavus
GTCAGGGTGTAGACTACTGAGAAGAGCCCAAAGTAGAGGAGCTGCATTTCTGGGCTTGAGGGAAAGCCCATGAGGATGAAGTGGCTGACGGAGTTGGTGGTATCTCTGCTGGACACATTCATTGGTCTGGAAGACATGGAGATGACTTAGTTATTGCACTTTCATGGAGTATGCTGGTTCTTCCTGAAAACACCAAATTTCTTTATCTTTTATTTGAAAAAGTAGTAAACAGACTTTTGTTTAAACAATAAAACTGTGACTTTCATGACTCAGCCCCTGAGCATATATTTTTTTAAAGAGTCACAATAATAGAAAAGAAGGAATATATGAATTGGAGATAAATTTTTCCCTTCCTAAGAATGCTAGACTAGATGCTACCAATTCAAACTTTGGTGATTCTGATAGATTACCTATATTTTACTCTTTCACCTATTTACCTGCACTTTCAATACTACATTTCTGTTTATTTGAAGTTCTTTCAACAGTCTATGAGTACTTGATTTTTTTTTTTTTTAAAGTATTTATTTATTTATTTGTCAGAGAGAGAGTGAGAGAGAGATCACAAGTAGGCAGAGAGGCAGGCAGAGGCAGAGGGAGAAGCAGGCTCCCCGCTGAGCAAGGAGCCCGATGTGGGACTCGATCCCAGGACCCTGGGATCATGACCTGAGCCGAAGGCAGCCGCTTAACCAACTGAGCCACCCAGGCGTCCCATGAGTACTTGATTTTTTAAGATTAATAACTGACTTAATAATAAAAAAACTAAATCAAGACACTTTAAGAATCTATCTAAATATAGTGCAATAATAGAACATAAACTGATACTCATTTTCACTTTTAGTTTCCCCAGGTTACTCATGGTGTTTTAAAGTGACATTAAAAAATACCCCTGTCATTCTGGGATTTATGTTTTTTTTATACCACTTTATGGATACCACTTTATGGATTCATTCATTTTTTCATTCGTTTTTATTCCACATTTATGGATTCATACAATGTTTTGTATAAAAAGTGATTCCTTTCCTTTTTAGGCAACTAAATGCTCTATACACTATGAGAAAAAGTCCTTACCTTTGCCTCTAAATTGCTGTGGCTATTTTAATAGACTTCCATGTGCGTATATGAACCAGATATGCCCATTATTGCAATTGACCTGAGGGAAAGCAGCTAGTCTGAGTCACTGGTTCCAAGTTCATTGTGCCTGTACTTGTACAGTACAACCCATGGTCAAGTTGGCTGCAAGAAAAATGGGAAAATAGGTTTTAAGTTTTTGTGAGGATTTCCATAGTCAGTTTTTTCCCCCACAGCCTTTTTCCATGTGTTTTTCTCTCTTTTAGATAGACCTTTGGTGTCATTTTACATCTCACTAAGCCCCATCTAGGCCTTTCTTATTCTGTGCAAATCTGAAACAAGGAGCTTCTTTTGTCTGTCTCTGGCTACTTCCATTCCATGTAGTTGTTGTTAAATAGAAACTCAGTTCTGTTTTCTCTGACCTTTTACAGTAAGTGAAATATTTTCATTCAAAATATTTATTAAGCTTCTTCATTGTGTTTAGTGGTCTTTTAAGTGCTGGAGAAACAGCTGTGAATATGACAGCTCTTGCACTATGGAGCTTATAATCAGAGATTAACAAACTTTTAATACATTTTTGCTGAATTTTTGTTTTCCACTCCTGGAAGTATTTTTGCATTTTATCAGGAACATTTAATAAATCAAAGAAGCCTTTTCAAGGTGGAAATCCAAGACTTTGAGTGAGAGAAGCCCTGGGCAAATTGATATAAAGGTCAGACCACAAAGATGGCTGACTCTTTTATTTGACCATTGAGACAACATTTAGATAGGAAGGACTGCTAGTTATAGATTCTCATTGCCCTGGAGATTGTGCATATGGTTGTAGAACCTCAGGTCAGCCTAATCCTTGGGTCTTTGGGTTTTCTAAAAATAGTTCATTAATGTTTTTAAAGAAAGAATTCATTCATTCACACAGGGCTTTTGAGAAATCATGTCCCCCAATACCTTTTTAAAAGAAGTATATTGAAGTATACTTGACATACAATGTTATGTTAACTTCAGGTGTACAATATAGTGACTTAACACTTTTATACATATTGCATTGCTCAACATGCTAAGTGTAGTTACCATTTGTTACCAAATATGTTATTACACTGTTATTGATTATATTTCCTATGTTATACTTTTTTATATTCCACTGTATTGTCCTTTTGTCTTTAGACATTTCTGTGGTCCTATTTACTCAGGACCCAATATCAGCCATCTCAGTTAAATTGTTTTATTTACAGAAAGGTCACTGCAAAGGATTTGTTTCAAATCATTATTGATACTTACTCTTCTTGTTTTAGAATATTTCCTGGGAATAGTAGTTGTCCAATGCCAGAGTTTAGGGAACATCTTGTATGTACAACAAAAATAACAGTAAAACTCAACATGTTGAAAACTTGGTACTTCAAAAAGAATCCATATTAAACCAAGGATCATTAGTGGAATGGAACTGAAAAGTGGTATATGGGCTTGGGAAAGAAGATATCTCTGGAAAGAGAGATTTGCCATATTTACCCACCAAGCAACAAAAATCATCAAAATAAATCCTTCTCCGGCAAACTGTCAGTTGACATGCATCTTCACTAGAAATCCTAAGCCTCTCTGTATATATTTTTTTTACTACTCTTTTAGAGTGATATATAAACTAAGTGAAAAATATTCTCCAGAATTCAGGGAAACAAGGAAATTAGTATTTTTGAGCTTTATTTATTTGTCAGCATTTCATTCTAATGAAATATTTTCATTTATTTCAAAGATAAGAAAACACTTTCTATGGAATTATTTTTGCAAAAAATTCAAGCACATGTGGCTCACATGTTAAACAGTTTCTACTTACTCCTTGGATTAATGCTGAGAAGAGGGTCAGAGACCAGACATAAAATATTACTTCACAGAGCAACAGGCATGTAAAGGACTTCCAAGAAATTGGATGACCAGTTTGTAATCTCTCATGGATTTCAAAGAGTGAACCCTACGAGATATTTTTTCTCTAGTTTCAAAGCACATTTTTATGGTCAAAATGAAAGCCCAAATGGAGGTGTTATATATGTCTATTTTTTTTTTTTTTTTGGCCTAATGACCTTTTGGGATTTAGGATTTATCATCCTCTTGAGGATTTGACAGTATTTGTTCAAAAGAGGAGATAATTTTTGAATTTTCATTATAATCGAACACCTATTCTTAGTATTCCACAAGGAATAGTGACTATAGAAGTTGAGTCTGTCTTTTGTTTCTTCTCTAGTAGCCATGTATTGATGAAGGTTTTTGGGAAATAATTAAGTCATAAAAGCTACAACAGGGAGCTCTATCATTGGATTCACTTTATCTGTTTTGAAGGAGAAGGAATCATTCTTTGGCCATCAAATATCTATACTTGGGATAGTTTGTCAGAGATACCTGAGGTGCATTCTATGTACAGCGGAAAGAATTGGCAGCTTAAACTTTTAGAAACAAGGGGTGGAGTTGTGATTGTCGGGGACTAGGGGATGAAGGAAATGGGGAGATCTTGGTCAGTGGGTACAAACTTCCAGCTATAAGATATATAAGTTTTAATGCACAGTGTGGTGATTATAGTTAACAACTATGTATTATATACTTGAAAGTTACTGAGAAAGTAGATTTTGAATGTTCTCACCACCTAAAGAAAAAATAGGTAATTATGTGAAGTGAGGTGTAGAGGTATTAACTAACCATATTGTGGTAATCATTTCACAATATACACATGTATCAAATCATCATGTTATAATGTTGTACACCTTAAACTTACATAATTTATATGTCAGTTATATCTCAGGCTGAAAAGAATTGGCAGCTCAAGAAATTTAATTGGCGTTGTTATTTCACAAATATTTATTGAATACTTGCCATATGCTGATCAATATTTAAGATCCCAGGGGTATTGTATGAAACAACCCTATGACGCCTGTCTTCACAGTACATATATTCTTTTGGAGTTAGAAGAAAATAAATAACATACATAAGATAATTATATAGTATTATTAGGAAATATGGATGATAAAAGTAGGGAGTGGGAAGGGAATACTAGAATGGGGAGATTTCGTGATTTTAGGGTGATAAGGAAATCCTCATAGAGAAGGTAATATTTATTTTACTTTTTAAAAAGTATTTATTTATTTATTTGAGAGAGAGAGAGAGATTGAGAGAGAGAGAGAATGAGGCAGGGAGGGGTAGGGGGAAAAGCAGTCTCCGTGCTCCACAGGAACCTGACACGGGACTCAATCCCAGGAATCCTGAGATCATGACTTAGGCTGAAGGCAGATGTTTAACCAACTGAGCACCCGGGCATCCTGAGAAGGTAACATTTAAACCGTGTCTTGAAGTGAGAGAACAAACTGTATGGCTATCTAGTGGTATTGCATTTCAGGCAAAAAGAATAGTCAATCATAAGAACCAGAGGCAGAAGAAAGGGTAATATGTTGGAGAAAGAGCAAAGAGGTCAGCCAGCATGGCAGTGGGGAAAGCAGCAGGACAAGATGGTAGAAATATAACAGGGTGAAGGTACCTATGGGCTATTGTAAAGACTTTAGCTTTCGCTGTTTAGAAAGGGCCAGTGGAGGTGTTTGAGCAGAGAATAAAATGATCTGGTTTTGTTTTGTTTTGTTTTGTTTTTTTTTACTTTTAAAACATGGTATCTAAAAATATGCATATTGTAATTATACAGCTCACGGAATTACTAAAAATACACACATCCACTTAACCACCACCTGAGTAAAAGAACATTATGTCACATCTCAGAAGCCTCATTGTCACCTTTCCTGGTACTACTTTCTCCAGAATAACCTCTATCTCTACTTTAAATACCATCAATTTGCGTGTTTTGGGGATTTGGGACTTTCTCTTGTTAAATCAAATGATTTAACAGTATTTGTTCAAAAGAGGAGATAATTATCAAAATTTTACTTACTTGTAATCAAACACCAAGTTTTTAATTTGTGTTTGAAATGTACGTAAATGAAATCTTGCAGTATCTATTTTGTGTCTGGAATCTTTAACTCATAATTAAATTTGTGAGATTTATCTGTAATGTTTCATCTAACTGTAGTTCATTTATTTTTATTGTTATATATTATTCCTTTATATGAATATACCACATTTCCACCTTATTGTTGTTGGGACATTCAGTTTGGGGGTAGTATGAGTAATGCTGCAATGAATAGTATTCTACATATCTCTTGGTGTATGCTTACAAGAATTTATGTTGTATATATATGAAATTTCTGGGTTCCAGGGAATGCATATATTCAGCTATAACAGATAATGTCAAAGAGGATTCCCAAATAGTTGCCCAAATGTGTATTCTCATGAGTAGTATGTACTAATCCTCATTAATCTGTGTTTTTGTTTTGTTTTGTTTTTGTTAGTCCTGGATTATGTCACTTTTTTGAAAAAAACATTTAGGCAAACAAATCCCATGTTATATTTGGATATAGTCTTTTTTTAGTAATAACTTTTCAAGAGTCTTGCCCACTTTTAAACTACTGGGAATTTGTTATTACTTTAAAGGCTTAGAAATACATTCTGAAAACAAGCCTTTAATCAGTTATATGTATTCCAAATAAGTTCTTTTTTTTTTTTTTTTTTAATTTGAATTCCAGTGTAGTTGATATACGGCGTTGTATTCATTTCGGGTATACAAAAGAGTGATTCAACAGTTCCACGTATTACTGTATTACTCAGTGCTCATCAAGAGAAGTGCACTCTTTAATCCCCATGACCTATTTGGCCCCTCCTCCCACCCACCTCCCCTCTGGTAACCATCTGTTTTTCTCTATAGTTAAGAGTCTGTTTTTTGGTTGGTCTCTCCTTCCCCCTCCCCTTGTTTTGTTTCTTAAATTACACGTTTGAGTGGAATCATATGGTATTTGTCTTTCTCTGACTGGCTTACTAATGAATAGAAGTTCTTAATTTTAATGCATCTAATTTATTAATCAAGTTTCTTTATAGCTAATTCTTCTTATTTTAAAGTTATGAAAATATTCTTTATTTTTTAGAAGTGTTAATATCTTACTTTCAAATTTAAAATCTGCGATTATCCTAGTCATAATTTCTTTGTATGGAGTGACATATATGGGTTAGATTTCATCTTTCCACATGAAAATCCATTGACCTAGACTTTTTTGTGGTTAAACCTGTATTCTACACCTGCTGTGTAGTCCTATTTTTATCATAAATTAAGTGGCCATATATATGCATGGGTTGGTTTCTGGACTCTCTATTTAATTTCATCTGTCTTTTTATAGTTTTTTTTTTTTTAAGATTTTATTTCTTCATTTGAGAGAGAGTGTGAATGAGAGAGAGCATGAGTGGGGGAGGAGCAGAGGGAGAGGAAGAATGATGCGGGGCTGAGTCCTGGGACTCCGGGATCATGACCTGAGCTGAAGGCAGATGCTTAACTAACTGATCCACACAGGCACACTTCATCTGTCTTAATTAATTAATTAATTTTTAAATTTAAATTCAACTAGCCAACATGTAGTACATCATTAGCTTCGGATGTAGTGTTCAGTAATTCATCAGTTGCATATAACACCCAGTGCTCATCCCATCACACACCCTACTTAATGCCCATCACCCTATTCCCCCATCCCCCGACCAACGTCCCCTCCAACAACCCTGTTTGTTTCCTGAGAGTTAAGAGTCTCTCATGGTTTTTCTCCCTCTCTGATGACTTCCCATTCAGTTTTCCCTCCCTTCCCCTATGATCCTCTGCACTGTTTCTTATATTCCACATATGAGTGAAACCATATGATAGTTGTTTTTCTCTGATTTCACTCAGCATAATACCCTTCAGTTCCATATACATCAATGTAAATGGTAAGTATTCATCCCTTCTGAGGGCTGTAATATTCCATTGTGTGTGTGTGTGTGCATGTGTGTGTGTGTGTGTATGTATATGTATGTGTGTAAATGGTAAGTATTCATGCCTTCTGATGGCTGAGTAATATTCCATTGTGTGTGTGTGTGTATGTATATGTGTGGGTATGTATAGGTGTATATGTGTGTGTGTGTATACACACACACACATATATATCACACATATTACATATATCAGATATAGTACATCTTCTTTATCCATTTCACAGTTTGGCTATTGTGGACATTGCTGCTATAAACATTGAGGTGCAGGTGCCCCTTCAGATCGATACAATTTGTATCTTTGGGATATATACCTGGTTGTGCAATCATCGCTCTTTTTATACCTATTGTACCAGTAGTACATTCTCTTAATTTTCATAGCTTTATAATAAGTTTTGATATCTAGTGAGATAAGTCCTCCCAATTTATTTCTCTTCAAATTCTTTTTGGTAGTTTTTGCCCATGGCCTTTCCACATAAATTTAGGATCCTCTTGTCAATTTGCACAGAAATTATTGCTGGAATTCTGATTGAGATTGCTTTGAATGGGAAGATTTACTGTCATCTACACAATTACTCTTGCAATCCATTGACTTGGCATATCTTCCTATTAACTCAGGTCTTCTTGAATTTCTTTCAATAAAGTTTTATAGTTTTTTAGACAGAAGGCTTGCCAAATATATATATTTTTCTTTTTTTCTACTGAGCCCTTCTCCCATTGTTTGTCATTGTTGTAATATTAGAGAGACAGGGGTTGGGGGGGAAATTGTAACATAGAAATCTGTAGCCAATTGCAAGGATGTTTGTGAAGTTTGTGAACAGGCTTGTTGACCTCATTCCAAACTTGGCAGTTTGAATTCAATTTCTTACCACCTTCCCCTTTATTGCAGTTGGGGGTCCCTTTACTAGATGAGGCAGTAAAATCATAGCAGTGGGCAGGTCTAGGCTTCTTTAAGGCTGTCTTGATATACAAAATCCCTAGAGTTTCTGGATCCTTTAGCCCCCTTCGCTGGTTCCTCTCTATTTGCCTAGAGTCCCCTCACTCTGTTTTTCCTCCAGTTTTATTGAGAAATAATTGACATACATGACTGTAAGTTTAAGGTGTACAGCATGATGGTTTGATTTACTTGTGTTGTGAAATGATTACCACAATAGGTTTAGTTAATCTCCATCATCTCATATAGATACAATGAAAAGAAAATTTCATTTCTCTGTCATGAAAATGAGAAAATTTCTCTTTGAGATGACAACTCTTAGGATCTACTCTCTTAACAACTTTAAGTCTCTAAGGTCTGTATTTTGCACTTCTTTATTTCCCCAAACCTGGGATCAATACTTAGCACATAGGAGACAGTAAATGTTTGGAAGATGAGTATATAAAAAAATGAATAAATGAGTGAAGGAATGTTTCAAAGGAGGGAAAGAAAGTTGTGGGAAAGAGAAAACACATCATAGTATAATATCCAAATAATACTGACAATTTAGTTTTAGCACCATTGAGTGTGTTTGGGATGGGGAAATAGTGTACATTTGTCAGTAGTAAGCCCATGGCCTGGGGAGTTTCTATAAGAATAATGTGAACAGAATTTTGTTTCCAGGGTGGAATGTGGTTTCAGGATCGATAATACAATTCGTTTGAGCCTAAGATCTTAAAAACAATCTAAGGCACATTCTGTTGGGGGATGAAATTCAAGAGGAAATTCAGAAAATTTCCTGGATATATTGATAGAGAGGCCTAAAAGGATATGGGGAAAACTAAAGACACAACTATTGAAGAACTTAAGCTTGTCAAAATACACAGATCAGGTCATTTTCCCACACACAGGGCAGATAATTAGAACCCTGGGAAGGAGGGGTGCCTGGATGGCTCAATTGGTTAAGCACCTGCCTTTGGCTCAGGTCATGATCTCAGGGTCCTAGGATCAAGCCCAGTGTCGGGCTTCCTGCTCAGTGGAGAGTCTGCTTCTCCCTCTCCCTCTGCCTTTCCACCCTGCTCATGCTCTGTCTCCCTCTCTCTCTCTCTCAAATAAATAAATAAAATCTTAAAAAAAAAAAAATCTGGGAAAGAAATTGTTTTAGGGAGACAACTTTGAAGGCCTGAGACTCGTTTGCCTAAATCTCTCCCAAAATACCTCTTTTCGTGCACTCTCATCCTGGATAAAACACCTTTAACAGCTTTTGCACTTATATAAAGATTTGTTTTTATCATTTTAAGTTGCATACCACTGTAGGACATTTGCTCTTTGTTTTGTTACTAGACATATACACTGTGCTAGAAAATTATATACAATTAAAATGACTATTTCAGAAAATCTAAGAAAAATTGTCAAATATGAAGAAATATAGAAAAATTATTAATGGCACTACTAGTCCCTCTAAATCAAGTTGTTATTAATCTTTGTTGCATTTCCCCATTTTTCCCATTCCTAATTTATTTCTAATCATACTATAGCAATTTTTTGCATGTCTTTATAAAAAATTTTAAAAATTAGTTTATTTTTATTTTATTGTAGTTGACACACCATGTTACATTAGTTTCAGGTGTATAACATAGTGATTCAGTGACTCTATACATTATGCTGTGCTCACCACAACTGTACCTACCATCAGTTACCATACAACGCTATTGCAATTCTATTGGCTGTATTCCCTATGCTGTAACTTTTATCCCTGTGACTTATTCATTCCATAACTGGAAACCTATGTCTCCCACTTCCCTTCATCCATTTTGCATGTCCACTTACTGCTTTTTCCTTTGGCGAGTGGAATTACTGGATCTTTGGTATTTCTATTTTTAATTTTTTGAGGAACCTCCATACTCTTTTCCACGGTGGCTGTATCAATTACATTCCTACCAGTGGAGCACAAGGGTTCTTTTTTTTCCCCTCATCTTTGCCAACATTTGTTATTTCTTGTCTATTTGATGTGACATCACTGTGACAGATGTAAGGTGACATATCTCATCATAGTTTTGATTTTTGTTTCCCTGATGATGAGTGATGTTGAGATCTTTTCATGTATCTTTTGACCATCTGTATGTCTTTGGAAAAATCTCTCTTCAGATCCTCTGCCCATTTTTTAATCAGTTTGTGTGTGTTGAATTCTCTAAGTTATTTATATATTTTGGATATTAACCCATTACTGGATATATCATTCAAAAATATCTTCTCCCATTCACTAGGTTGCTTTTCCTCTTGCTGATGGCTTCCTTTGCTGTGTGTTAAGTTTTTTATGTTGGTATAGGCCCGGTAGTTTGATTTTTGCTTTTGTTTCCCTTGCCTTTGGGGACCTATCTAAAAGATATGTTGCTAAGTCTGATGTCAAAGAAATTACTGGTTATGTTTTCTTCTAGGAGTTTTATGGCTTCAGGTCTTACATTTAGGTCTTTAATCCATCTTGAGTTTATTTTTGTGTATGGTGTAAGAAAGTAGTCCAGTTTCATTCTTTTGCATGTGGCTGGCTGGTTTTCCCAACACCATTTGTTGAAGAGTAACCACACTGTCTTATTTCTTTTCTTTTCTTTTTTTTTTTAAAGACACATTTATTCAGTGTCATGATCAGACTATTACATTTAGCAATCAACAGCATGGGTGCCAAAAAAAAATCTACATTAAAACTCTTTGTTGGAATGCTTTACACTTTCCACAGAACAGAAACTAAAATAACCTGTTATACAATTAGTCACAAATACAGTCCTCGAGTTTTTTGCCCATACACATGAGTATTGTCTAAAACATGTCTTCTTTGTAGCAGCTAGGCCCTGCCACCACTGTGCTTGGCTGAGTTCACAAATCTGTTGTAACCTGTAGCTTCCCTG